>APFE030179989.1:66778-147130 GCA_000404065.3 Pinus taeda
CCACCTCGCATTTTTGTCCCTGCCATTTGTCCATTCCCGACCATCGCACCCTACAGAGGAGAAAATTAGTATGCATCGCACCTTGTACACTGGGAAGGTGATATGCATCACATCCTCTGCATTGAGCTTTCGGTATGGTCCAGTTTTGACCATTTATGAGCAGTTTTCAGTGGAGAACTTCAGGGAGATGATGTAATCAGTTGACCTTGTTCCTTTAGGTAGTGAAGCAACACTTTTAGGGACCTAGGAGCCCTCACTTTATGGACATTTATGATTGGGGTTGAAGTGCCCAAAAATGTCTATAACACTATGTCTCCTTGTCTTTCACAAGGACTTTTAAGGAGCTAACTACACATCATTGAATAATGGAAATATGATGGAAAAGTCAAGAAGCTAGTAAGGCTCGTAAAATCCAAATCATGTCAATAGGTTTCCAGGCACATTTTCCCCAAAAGTTGCATAACCCAGAAAAGAACATAGCATATAGAAGGTATTTTTTATTCTTAGTGACAACAAATTCTCTTTTTTCATAGTTAGGCTCTTTAGGGGTGTTGGCTTGAGAGTATTTTGCATAGTTGTAAATTAGAGGAAGCATCATAATTATCCTTGTAGTTTTTGGTTGTCCAAAGGATTCAAATATAGAAATGAACAAAAAGATTGAGTTATACCTGAATTTTAGGACAATGGAAGTATATGGAAATGAAAATGCAATGTCACCAAGACCTTGAAGCGTCCTCCAATTTTTTTGTGCCTGAGTAAGAGGGGTGTTAGTGATGATTCCAACCAAATTTCTTTTGATCTCTCCATTCTCTACCATTTCCCAGAGGTTTGAACCCATGAGTTTCAATAATTAAAGTCAGGACTATGGTGATTTGAATTAGATATTGAAATTACATAACTTGGCCATGCATAGTAGTAAGAGACCAACTAGGGAAATGGTTGAAGTCCCAATTAGAATAAATGAGAGTAGGATAAAAAAAATACCAATAACTTTAGCCCTGCCAAGGCCAAATCCTATTGTTGCGTAGGTAAATGACATTGTTGCTACAATTATTTAAAGGCCCCATAGTTTATGAAAGTTTGGTATCTAGAACAGGATAACTTGTTTAACTCCAAAGAGGATCATATAAGTGAGATCTGGAAAATGGCATGAATTGTCATGTCCATATTTGTGATAACAAATTGATTGCCTAATTTCTATGTATTGTTCATAAATTTTTATCAGTAAGAGCTATAAGCACCAATAGCTCTAAAACCTTCCAATACAAGTGATAAGAAGGTCCAATTTTTAAAAGTAGCATAAGCCCTAAAAAATAGTGTACAAAATCATAGTATAGGAAATTTTATTCACAATGGGAATTGAGCTGTGAAATAAAAAATATAGTGAGTGCTTTGTTTAATTTAGGCATTATTATAGTCTCAAATATCTTGTGATGGAAATTGACCTGACACCCATCGAAGTAGTGATGGTTTAAGAAAGGCAAATTCCATAGAAGGAGGCATATTGAACAAATCCACATAACCATGCTCTTCTTGCACCTGAAATGCAAGACAGAAAATTATTGCATGTAAAGTTGACAAGTGTATTTAAAGTTGAGGTAGATACAATCATGTTAATTCCATGGATATGTAATGTGTGTGTTTAATATTTTTTGGGGATGTCTATATAATAAATCTAATTTTAAAATGATTTATATTGATATTTGTTGAGAGTAATCATGAAAGTAGAAAATATATGCAAGAAAAACCTGAAACAATCTAAAAATTGATAGATATAACACCTAAAATCACTCGGTTAATTTTAGGTATGTTCCATGCTTAGAGCAATTTATTTCAATTTTCACAGTTATCTCATTATCTTTTCCAGATTAGCAATCAGATCAGCATAATAGTAAATTGTAGATAGAACATAAACATAAATCGCAGAAGACAAGCTAAGACAAGAGGACACAAGATGTGGTGCTAGCCAGGGACAAACCCCAATGTGGGGAAACCCTTGATCAATTCTTCTTATATGTTCTTCAATAGTTCAGTAGAGAGAGAGAGAGAAAGGGATAGTACATTTACAACAGAAGTCAACACTTTGACTTATCTAAATAAGAGCATAGATCATCCCTAAGAAGATGATACATGAGGTAGCTGAACTCAGTTGAAGACATGTTGCTTCAACTGATTCTCTAAGGTGACTTCATCGCCTTGTTGCACCTATCGTTGTGTTGCTCCTCATCATCATGCAACACCTCACCATGTTGCACCCATCATCACTATGCTGCATCTCAGCATGCTTCATCAATCATGACTATACCCATCACTATACTACATCATGTACCATGGCTCCACCATGAACCATTGTTGCACCATATACTTGTTACACCAAGTATCATTATTGTCCCAAGTACCATTGTTGCACCTTGTTGCACCACGGACTTGTTATCTCATATGCCATTGCTACCACATGTCATTGTTGTTGTCCCATTACTAGCACTGTCGGATCTGCACCTAATATTTATTTTCCTTGCCTCGGAATGTCATATAAATGGCTCCAATAGGATGCAAGGAAAATTGATCCAAATCTAATCACACATTGTGACCCAACACACTTCAACACTGTAGTTCCAAGTATGCTTTCACTGTTGTTTATACAATGACTGGTTATGGCATCTGGTCATGCTGCAACAACCCTTACAAACCCATCTAAGAGTCCACAAATAGCCCTCAAAGTCTATGGCACACCTTCATGAGACTCCACACTTAGTATGTTGTTGTTCTGGGCATATACTAGACCTTAATCCTCCCTATGTGGACCCTAACTGTGGTGCTATGGTCTATGGCCTAGCTCACAGTCCACCTGTAGCATACGACCAACACCATACAAGAATTATGTCCACAAAACAGTGCCCCTGCGAGATAGAGGTCTCCTAATTTGGTCTTCCCAACAAGCAACTAGGCCTTCGTTTTAGCAACTCGGTGCCCTGTTTAGCCCACAAAATAGTCCCTAATCTCCTCAGTAGCTTGGCCTCTTCTTGCTGAAACGAATAGCCTCATTTGAGAGAGCGTATGAACCTTCCCATGACTGCATCTAGGGCACTCTAGAACAGCACCATAGGACCTGTGTTTAGGTCTCTCTGTATAGCATCATATGTTGCGCTTTCTTGCACCCAATACACCTCAATAGACCTGTAGCTAGGGCTTGAACAGACCTGTGGTTAGGGTTGGGCGGACCTGCGGTTAGGGAATATTAGATCTGCATGAGTAGGGCCTCCTCCATCGTGTTATTTCTCCATTTTAGGACTGCGGCTAGGCTCCTTTAGGTAGCGTATAGAAGTAGGGTCTCCTCCCTTGAATTGCTGCTAGATCATCCTCCTTAGGACTGCGTTAGGGCTTGCTGCTTAGGACTGCGTCTAGGGCTTCATACTAGGGCTCCTTACCTTCTGTGTTTTAGGGCTTCCTCTCTTAGATTTCTCTTCCACTAAAACCTAGAAAAAGTGGAGAGAAATCAAGAGTGAAGTGAGTGAGAAAATGACTCTCAAGTCACCTCCTTTTATACTAAACCTTGAGCACATGTGTGGGTTATTTGGTTGTTGGCTGACCTTGACGAATTGTCTTATAACATAAATAAATTCATAAATCCATGAATAATTATCGGAATCAAATGATCTTTAGATTAATCCTACACCTCTCAATGAGAGAGATTCAAGAAAAATATCAACTACCATAAATAAGATGACCCACATGGAGTTTGGCCCTAGTTGCCAATTTTAACACTCCCTCTCAACTAGGGAGAACTCCATCCGTTGATCCATCTATCTGACTGTATTGTCTGTGTCATCAGTGCCCTGCACTGCTCTGCTGAACCATGAAGAAGAAGAATTGATCGAGAATTTCTCATACCATTCTCTACTGACCCGATGTCAGTTCCATATGAAGAGAGTGTGTCATACCACTCTTACTGATCCCAGATCAGTTCAAAAAGAGAATGAGTTATGTCATTCATACTAACCCGTCAGTTTCATTGATCCCAGATCAATATCACAAGAGAGTGTCTCAAACCACTCATACCGATCCGAGATCAGTTTCATTGATCCCAGATCAAGGGAGGTCATCCTAGCATAGGGAGTACGATAGATACAACGATGCATCCATCGATAGTACTACTATGGTCCCTAACCCCATTTACCTACTCATTGGCCAGATGAGAGGTACATCCCATGAGTCCCAGACTACATGGGTAGGATGCCTCGATAGGATAACTGTTGGAATTTCTAATTCTGACACATTAGAAACCCTTCATGTACTTTACTGATTTATTCCTACCTACTTTTTCTATTAATTAACAAGTTATTTACCATGTAAATACTGGAAATAAATACAAGTACATGCTCAACACATTATAGATCATCAACTGAAAGAAATAGAAACAAGCACACAAGTGACACAGTTGTTTTTGGACTAATGTCCCCGAAAAAACCCAATGCGGGAAAACTGGTGCAGCTATTCGAGGGTTTGATTTATTAAGCAGTTTCAGAATACAATCTGGGTGCCAAATCTAGCTCACGCAACAGAGAAAAATCTCGGTAGTAGTACCTCTCTACTCAGAAGCAGATATTTCGGCTAAAACCACAGATAAACACTCCGGCAGCTTCACAACTCCAATCTGCCCCACGAAACCCCAGCATCATCCTCTAGGGATTCCTTCAGCCTCTCTTTGGCCCAGCATTAGCCCAACATCACTTTGGCTTGGCCCGCGTCAGCCCTTTAGCCCTCTGTGTCACCCACGCTGGCCCTCTAAGGCACTACGCAGCTCCTTGCTGCCTATGCGTGAGCCCTGGCTAGCTCTACATGAACCCTTGGATGCTTCTACGTCCCTCTCTCCAGCTACTGTGTTGATCCTCCCAGTGCTATCTTTGCCTCTTTGCTTCTATATTCATTACCCCTCAGCTACAACTCTGATCACTCTCTCAACTTTCTCAATAAACCCAGCCCCAGAAAGTCGAAATCTTGATCTCTTGGTGTGTTCTCCAAGTGACCCTCAAGCCTTCTCTTATACTTTTCGCGTTGACAAATCAACGATCGAGATTAAGTCCCTAATCAATTTCTAAGATTATATCTGGCTTGATCCATTACTTTTGGACCATTCTAACACAGTTTTATATTAATTCACATTAATATTTTATTTTCCCTAAGTTTAGACTTAGGGACTCCATTAAAATATTAATTATTTTAATATCTCCCAAACCCTTTCTAGGTATTGGAGATCTCATGTGCCTTAGCCTCTCCACCAATTTTCGTTGCTAGAGCACATCTGATGCTACCAAAAATCAACACTCCCTCTTAGCGAGGACGGTGCTCTAGTAATACTCCTCACTAGGTATCACCCTGATCATTTGACATTAGTCCCTGTGCTGATGCTAGGCCTGCTTCCCATCATCTGCACTACTGGATCCTGTACTGCTACCCATGGCCATGCCACAGCCACTATTGCATCTGTAATGCAACTCCCTCTGCATCTTGCTGTTGTCCATGGCTCTGCCACTACCACTGCTACATCTGCACTGCAACCCCTCTCATCATGATGCATCATGATGTCCATAGCACTACCACTACTAACTGTTGCACTGCAACTCAGTTACTGAGAAGTAAGTAACTGATCTCCCAACTTTGACATCTCCATTAGGCTAGAAACACTCCTGATGCTAAAGCTCCCTCTGTCACTAACAAGTTATCCCTCTCTGACCTCTGCGCTATTGCAACAACTCCATGCATCTCGCACCATTGCACACCTCTCTGTGCCATCCCGCACTTGTGCAACACTCTCATGCCTATTGCACTGTTGTATCCTACTAGCCTCGCGTTGTCCCAGGAATCCTGCCTTGTAGCTCCCTCTATCGCTCCATCCTCATCCGTCTCTACTGACATCGCCAGTACTGCTACTCCTCTTCAGGGCTCCCATAGCAAAGTCTAATCTAAGAGGCTGGGTACCTCGAGGATTCTTCCCCTCATCGCCTCTAGTCCTTCTGACTAGCCCACTTCCGCCCAAGTGGTGTGTGTACTCATGGTATAGTCATCATCTATCTCCACTTCCTTCTCTACCCTTTCTAGCACTTCCTTTGTCTTGGAGCCTTACTCTTATTCCTTGGATATTGGGTCGCATAATGACCCAACTCCCCACAGTGGAAGCACTTGACCTTGGAGAGGTCCTTCTTCTTCCGTTTCTCATGCTTTCCCTTAGATGCTAGGGCAGCATCCACCTCCTCCTCCTTCTTGATTCTGGTCCCCTTGCCGTTTTTTCTCACCTTGCTCAGCCTTTTGATCTCTTCTTGGCGAAGAGAAGCCCACATTTCCTCCCAATCTGGAAGGGTCGCCCTGCCCAATATGCTTTGGACAAACACCTCCCAGTCTTCTGAGACTGCGTTCAGGGCTGTTCTCACCATCAATTTTGGATCCAGTGTTGCCCCTATGGATGTCAGCTGATCTCGCATCTCCTTCAATCGACCGAGGAATGGGTCGATCTGTTCTCCCTTTTGCATCTAGTATGATTGCAGTTGATTTTCTAGTAACATCCTTCTCTGCACAGAAGTATGTTGGTACAATTTATTTAGGGCCTCCCACATGTCATTTTTCGTTTCCTTTTCGACAATATGTGGTAGTACATGGTCCCTAAACCCGTCAAGAATGATTCTCTTGGCCCTCGCCATTTCCTCCTCGTACTTGTCATTATCAGCTGGGTCAACTGGGATAGCTATTGTCCTCAAGGCCAAGTGCTTGACACGATTCCTGTCTAGAATGGATAAGATTCTGACCTTCTAGACTATGAATTTTGAGGCTTCGTCCAGTCTGTCTTGGTCTCTTACCCCGTTCACTGCCATCTCGCTTCTCCTCTACTTCCCTCCTAGATTTTCTTGGTATGACTCCCTCTCAGCCTCGATTTCCCTCCTAGAAACCTTTATGCCAATGTCAAGATTCCCCCACTCTGATCCTTAGTGTCGCTGCACCACTGATCCAGATCTCTTGGCTAGCAACCCTTCGTAGCAACTCCCTCCTCCTTGGTCTTGCCCTGTTAGGTACGTTTATGACTACAGTACCCCACCAACTCCACTCTGCAACTTACCCATAGAGTCCTAAACCCCAAAAAATTGAAGGTTAGAGCTCCTAAGCTCTGCACAATCCCGGTATCGGCAAATCAGCCTCAGCCAACTACGTCAGCCCTCATGGCCTCTGCGTGAGCTTTCCTTTTCCTCCCTCAGCCTCTACACTGCCTCTTCCTAGCTCAATCTTGATGACACGGGCACTACGTAACCCCTTCCTTACTGCCACTCTACTAGGAACAACTTCTGTCACTCGGGACATCTGTTTTTTGTTGTTGTTGCTCTGCTCAGCTGATGTCCTCAGTTCTCCTGTGATCTACAACCACGCTCTGATATCATGTTGGAATTTCTAAGTCTCACACATTAGAAACCCTTCATGTACTTTACTGATTTATTCCTACCTACTTATTCTATTAATTAACAAGTTATTTACCATGTAAATACTGGAAATAAATACAAGTACATGCTCAACACATTACAGATCATCAACTGAAGGAAATAGAAACAAGCACACAAGTGACATCATTGTTTTTGGACTAATGTCCTCAAAAAAATCCAATGCGGGAAAACCAGTGCAACTATCTGAGGGTTTGATTTATTAATTCAAAATACAATTTGGGTGCCAAATCTAGCTCACCCAATAGAGAAAAATCTTGGCAGTGGTACCTCTCTACTCGGAAGCAGATATTCCGGTTGAAACCCCGATAAACACTCTGACAACTTCACAGCTCCAATCTGCCCCACAAAACCCAGTGTCAGCCTCTAGGGACTGCATAAGCCTCTCTCTGGCTTAGCCTGCGTCAGCCTCTAGAGGCACTGTGTCATCCCTCTATCCCTCTGTGTCACCCACGCTGGCCCTTTGAGGCACTGCGTAGCTCCAAGCTGCCTCTATGTGAGCCCTGGATGGCTCTACGTGAACCCTTGGCTGCTTTTGCATCCCTCTCTCAGGCTACTGCACTGATCCTCCCGGTGCTATCTCTGCCTCTGTACTTTTGTATTCACTGCCCTTCAGTTGCAACTCTGATCACTCTCTCAACTTTCTCAACGAACCCAACCCATAAAGTCGAAATCTTGATCTCTTGGTGTGTTCTGCAAGTGACCCTCAAGCCTCCTATTATACTTTTCTTGTTGAAAAATCAACAGATGAGATTAAGTCCCTAATCAATAGTTAAGATTAGATCTGGCTTGATCCATGACTTTTGGACCATTCTAACACAAATTTATATTAATTCACATTAATATTTTATTTTCCCTAAGTTTATACTTAGGGACTCCATTAAGATATTAATTATTTTAATATCTCCCAAGATGTTTAGAATCTACCCAAACCCTTTCTGGGTATTGGATATCTCATGTGCCTTAGCCTGTCCACCAATTTTCGTGGCTATAGCACATCCGATGCTATCCCATATCAACAAGAACCACTCATCCTGTCCCTATGTCGCCACGGGGTATCATAGGGGAAGGTTGAACCATTCACCCTGTACACAACACACCATTAGGGGAGGATGAGTCTCCCTATGGTCGCTTGTTGCTCCAAGAAGTACCCCAAGCCCCCCGAAGCTCCCAGAGCTCAATGCATGCATCATGCAGGACCCTCATAAGAGGGTCTCTCAACGACTCGAAGTCGTTTGGGAAAATCACAAGTTTGACCTTTCCCCGGGGCTTTGACAGAATGCCTACGACTTGTACATCAGTCTCAATGCGATGGAGCCTTCTTGCTCATCGATGTACCATATCCTAGATAAGGTAGTATCTGATGTCTATATGTTGGAGAAATTATAGAATACGAGATTCCTCAATAGTCAAATCCCCCTCTATTTGATACAGAAGATCATGGTGGTATCCATCATGTGTACAAACAACTCACTAAAGAGCTTCCACAATCAGGAAACTTCACACGAGTTCATACTCAATCTTAATGATGCTTAAAGCAACAGTCTTCTACTTCCTACTTATCGAGGATATTGAAGCAAAACCCAAAGAGAACCAACATTCAGAAGTTCTCTTGCTATCCTCCACACTGTCTGCCCAGTCAACATTCGAATAATCATGCAACTTCAAATTTCCGGCAGTGTATCTCAATACATGAAAGATTGTGCCCCGAAGATATCTCAGAATATTCTTGGCACCAATCCAATGAGGCTCAACCAAATATGAGCTCAACATGCTAACTCCAAAACATATATCCAGACAGAAGCTCACCAAGAAGATCAATGTGAATGAGTTTATGAAACTCATAGGCATTTCCTAAATCTGGCTCGGTATCACTCCCACATAACTTCTGAAAGTTAAGCTCCATCGACATAGTCACGGGCTTGCATTTTACCATTCCAAATCCAGAATCCAACTCCCTCTTACTTTTGCAAATGAGAGGGTCTGCACCTGTCAAAAAGAGGTCGTCCTCATAAGGTTCCAGTATGAGAGGTCTATCATCCACAACCTTCAAGCAATGGTTTGGATCAGCTTCACTCCTACTAAATCTCAGCTTCATCAGATAGCTATCAATCCTCTCATACTAAGCTCGGGGTGTTTTACTTTAAGCCATAGAGGGCTTTCTTCCACCTGCATACATGAGATTCCCGATCATGAATCTCAAACCCCTCAGGTTGTTCCAAACTAGTGGAACTGCTACATGAGGGGAATGGTCCCCTTGTAAGATTTTCCTTTAGTACATCTCAGACATGTACCTTCATGCTCTTCTTGAATTCAGGCATCCCTGTCACCATCTGACTCAAATCGGGTAGGGCCCCATAATAAGTAGACCTCCGGTGCTATAGGTGAGATGTGACAACTGACATGGTCCCCAATGGACCATCCTATAACTTGATACAAACTGCCAACCCTAAACTCAAAGATAAAAGCATCTTTTGAAAACTGTATTTTCAAACACGTACCTTTCCATTGATGAATGCCACCCTATAACCTTTGACTTCCATTGCCGAAATGGACACCAAGTTCTTCTTGCGATCAGGTACATAAAAGAGATTTTGTAAATGAATCGACTTACCCTCATTCAGTTGAGGGGTAACATTCCCTACACCCTTTTGATTCTTCATACCTGGTTCTTGAAGAGTCAGTCATTTCTTTGATGACCTGCATTGCATGGCTTTCCTCTGATCATTGAAGATGTCCCTAGAATGGTTGTTATCATCATCAAGTGATGTGTCCCTACCATTCGGACACTCCTTCGCATAACAGTTGAACTTATTACAAACAATGCATTTTCCTTTCCTTCCACCCTTAGATTAGGACTTCCCATTGAAGCGATCTTTAGGTAAGCCATCAGAAGCTTCCACTGTGCCATACTGATAATTTTCTCTGCTTCGACTTCACCCTTGGTGAATTTAAAGAAGGATGAGGAAACCATTGAGCCTTTTGTCCTTTCCCAACTGTCTTCGATGATTGCTCTTTCACTCTTGCTTGGGCTTTGTCTTCCCCTCAGCTCTAATACCCTGTTAATTTTAGGTATGTTCTATGCTTAGAGAAATTTATTTCAATTTTCATAGTTAGCTCATTATCTTTTCCAGATTAGTAATCACATCAGCATAATAGTAAATTGTAGATAGAACATAAACATAAATCGTAGAAGACAAGAGGACACAAGATGTGGCGCTAGCCAGGGACAAACCCCAATGTGGGGAAACCCTTGATCAATTCTTCTATGTTCATCAATAGTTCAACGAAGAGCGAGAGAGAGATAGTACAATTACAACAGAAGTCAAAACTTTGACTTATCTAAATAAGAGCATAGATCATCCCTAAGAAGATGATACATGAGGTAGCTGAACTCAGTTGAAGACATGATGCTTCAACTAATTCTCCATGGTGACTCCATCGCATTGTTGCACATATCGTTGTGCTGCTCCTCATCATCATGCAACACCTCAACGTGCTGCACCATGCTGCACCCATCATCACTATGATGCATCTCATCATGCTTCATCAATCATGATTGTACCCATCACTGTACTACATCATGTACCATGGCTCCACCATGAACCATTGTTGCACCAAGTATCATTGTTGCCCCAAGTACCATTGTTTCACCTTGTTGCACCATGGACTTGCTCTCCCATATCCCATTGCTTCCACATGTCATTGTTGTTGTCCCATTACTAGCACTGCCGGATCTGCACCTAATATGTCTTTTCCTGACCTCGGAATGTCACATAAATGGCTCCAACAGGCTGCAAGGAAAACTGATCCAAATCTAGTCACACACTATGACCCAACACACTTCAAAATTGTTGTTCCAAGTCTGTTGTCACTGTTGTTTATACTGTGACTGGTTAGGTCATCTAGTCATGCTGCAACAGACCTTACAAACCCATCTAACAGTCCACAAACAACCCTCAAAGACTGTGGCACACCTTCATGAGACTCCACACTTAGTATGTTGTTGTTTTGGGCATATACTAGCCCTTAATCCTTAACTATGGTGCTATGGCCTGTGGCCTAGTTCACAGTCCACCTGTAGCATATGGCCAACACCATACAAGAATTATGTCCACAAAATAGTTCCTAAACAAACCTGCGAGAGAGAGGTCTCCTAATTCGGTGTTCCCAGCAAGAAAATATGTCTTCCTTTTAGCAACTCGGTGCCCTATTTAGCCCACAAAAATATCCCTAATCTCCTCGCTCACTTGGCCTCTTATTGTTGAAATGAATAGCCTCATTTGAGATAGCGTATGACCCTTCCCATGACTGCGTCTAGGGAACTCTAGAACAACACCATAGGACCTGCGTTTAGGCCTCTCCATATAGCATCACATGCTTCCTTTCTTGCACCCAAGACACCTCAATAGACCTGCGGCTAGGGCTTGAACAGACGTGCTGCTAGGGCTAGGCAGACCTACGGTAAGGGCATATTAGATCTGCATGAGTAGGGCCTCCTCCATCGTGTTATTTCTCCATCCTAGGACCGCGACTAGGCTCCTTTAGGCAGCGTATAGAAGTAGGGTCTCCTCCCTTGAATTGCTACTAGATCATCCTCCTTAGGACTGTGTTAGGGCTTGCTGCTTAGGACTGTGTCTAGGGCTTCATACTAGGGCTCCTTACCTTCTACGTTTTAGGGATTCCTCTCTTAGATTTCTCTTCCACTAAAACCTAGAACAAGTGGGGAGAAATCAAGAGTGAAGTGAATGAGAAAATGACTCTCAAGTCACCTCCTTTTATACTAAAACGTTGAGCACATGTGTGGGTTATTTGGTTGTTGGCCGACCTTGACGAATTGTCTTATAACACAAATAAATTCATAACTCCATGAATACTTATCGGAATCAAATGATCTTTAGATCAATCCTACACCTATCGATGAGTGGGATCCAAGAAAAATACTAGTCACCATAAGATGACCCACGTGGAGTTTGGCGCTAGTTGCCAATTCTAACACACTCGTAGTGCATCTTTGTATCAACAATTTATGTTGGGCCCAGAGACTGGATTTGGGAACTTGTAACAATGGGAGATTAAGAAAGTGGAATACAATGTCACAAGAGTGAAAATAACCATGGCCACAAGCCCTATAACCCATTCCAATTGGGAAAAAATCCATGCCAAAGATAACACTCTTGCCCCTATGAGGCTTGTGATAATATGAGCCACTGTTTTCCAATTATGCTTGTTCATTCCAATCTCATCCACAACTTCAAAACTCATTCCAATCTCATCCACAACTTCAAAACTCATTCTTAAACAAAACTAGACATCCTTATCAAAAAAACCATCGAAGATAAGTATAATGGAATGGAGAAATGAAGGAGTTGGCACATCGTACTTGTTCGGAGAAGATGTTTTGAGCCATGAGCCTCTATGGCAAACTGTATTTCCTTAGAAGGTGCAAGTTGTTTGAGTTTTCTAGAAAGAAAAAGTACCATGAATATTGTAATTTATTAAATATATTTATATGATTTGGATGTAGAGAAAATGAATAATAAGTTTTAATACAAATTCTGAGTATTAAGAAGAGATATTTGTATCATAAACAGTTTCATGAATTTCTTGTGAAGTGCATAGTCATTACAAAATACAGGGGAGAAATGGTACACTGTCCACCACATTTAGCCATATTATGAAACACATTTTCTAGACGTCGATGCCAAAAAGGCATGCTTCCTTACTTATGCTAGGAGGGGTACCTGTGTACCCATTCTTTTTTGCATCATGTATCATTTTGGATGTATTTATATCATGTTTAGTCTACAAAATCATCTGTATACAAAATCATCATTCAATTAAATTACTGCTAAAGTCCATAAAGGAGTAAATAATCTTTACACTGCTTTCGATTTGAACCTGTGACCTTTCACAAAGAAGCACATATTCTTAACCATTATTTTTCTTAACCATTAAGCTCACAATGACTACTACATTACTACAATACAATGAGAATAGAGTTGAGATATATAAAATTGAATTTAAAAATATTTAAGATTTAAAGATATAGTTTGTTAAGATTTTTTTATTGGCTTGATTTATAAGTATTTGAATTTTGAATTTTATGGTTTACATAATATTTCATAACACGGCGATTAAAAATAAATAATTTTTTATAAGCAAATTATTGTAAATTATTTATAGGTTATTTTCATATGTTATTGTTTGTATCATAACAAAAAGAAAATCAAATTTAAGCATTAAAATTTGGTTATAATAATTTAAATTATTATATTTTTATAAAATGAAAACTTTAAATTTAATTATATATCATAATAATAATAATTTAATTTTAAGATCATGATCAAGTCACATATCAATGTATAAGACATTCTTATTTAAGTTAAAAAACACATCTCCTCTATTGATTTATTTTGTTGAAATCTATACACATGTATAGATTGTATTCCTCTAGATAATTTATCATTCATTGTATATCTCTTAATAATATACCGTCTCTATATAAATAATAAAAATGTGAAGTTTCCCTGATGGGGGTCACTGAACATTGAGAAGAGGGTGTCCACCACCCCACTGACTCCCTTGGTGATTAAGGCAGCATGGCATGGCACACCTCTGCTATACATATCCGTGTGCGGTGTAAATTAACTTAAATGCCTAAGATGGTTAAGTTTCCTAGTTGGATGATGGAGGACGCACAGAGGAAGGTCGGTATGGATCTCACATGGTGATAGGGACTCCAACTCTGCATCCCTGCAAATGAAATAGGCTTATGTTATTTTCGTGTCTAGTTGGCTTAAACAAAGCGGGGGGTGAATCTAGGGTATGGGGTCTCTCTTGGTAGTTGGGATATGGGTGTTTTGGGGGCATATCCATAAATTTAGAGAGACCGAGGCGAAGTTAAGACTTTTCAGCTGTAGAGAATTTGGGATCCCGACATAAGGGTGGTGTTATCTTGTATAATTAATTGCCAGCAGAGCTCACTTTTGGGTTCACATGCAGGGGAAAGGTATTGTTAATATTTTACCCACCTTGTTTTCATTCCTCAATTTCTATAACTTTTAGTGAGTGTAATTGGTATTCTTGTCCCTTTTTTGGAAAATCTAGGAGTTTCGTCATTATGGGCCTTTTATTCGAAGTCAAGGTCTTTCGGCTATGTTTGTTGTATTGGGGGTGTAGAATGAGAAGGAAGTGATAAACCACTACCTCTTTAGGTCACCCTCTCCTCTTTGGTTGCAATTTACAGGATTTTGTGTCATTCTTCACGTGGGTTGATGGAATCCATACATTTATAACTACTATAATGAATCTCGTTGGGATTGAACTTAGTCAATTTAATTGGGACTTTTGGATTTCTATTGGAAATTCTGGATGTTATGTTGCTCTAGGCTTACTCTTGGATTTTGGGGTCTTTTTGTTTTGGTTATGATCCCGGGTTTGTTGCTTGAGTAAGAACCGACAGGACACTTTCTTGGTGGGCCACCCTCTACAATCATGTTATTGTTTGGAGATTTCTATGCTTTATTGTTGGTGGGTTGCGAGCACCAAGTTACCCAACTCTTCGGACCAAGTGCCATCTTTGTACTTGTCTGAGTGGGTTGTTATTCAAGAGTGGTTTTACGTTTTGGACAACTTGGCAAGTTTGACCTCTTCGGTGTGCTTGTAGCCTCTCCGTCTCGAGGCCATATTGTTCTTTGGTGAAGATTTTATTGCCACGTCAATGTGGCAGAATTAGGAGAGGGGTCGATGAGCAGGGGTAGTATGGAAGACATTAATCAGAGGATTTAGACCAAGTTGAGGTTGTAGATCCCAACTTATCCTATGCACCTGGCAGTCATGAGTCTATCTCTAACCACGAAAACTTTGGCAATCAGCTCAAACACATCACTCTGCTTTTGGGCCAGCTTATTAGAGATCAACACGATGACATGAACATGATAATATCCTTCATGAATGATCTCTAGAGAAATCAGTGGCATATGAAAGACAGATTGCCCTGCAAAAGGGTAGTGGTGTCTAACAGTTGAAATTGGACCGCTTTGAAGGAAGATTGACCCACATGGAGAAACACATCCATTGTGAGTTCATGGCTTCGCCATCACCTAGTTCTAGACTGGAGAATCTTGTTGGTAACTTCTTCAAACTCATAATGGCTTTTGGTTGTATATTAATCTTGAAGGCATTTTGATTTTATATGTCCAGTTGATTCTAGTTAGCCAAACTCTTTTAGAATTTGTACTTTTTTTTGGTAATTGTCTATTGGCTAATAAATCTTGTCAGAGTAAGGTCAATAAGATTTTGATACACTCTAAACACCAATGTAATCCTTTTATATAAATAAAAATCCTTAAGTTTTATTTTTTTATTTTCTTATATTTTAAAATAATAATAATTAAAAATATATTATATGATTATTTAAATTTTAAAAATATATTTTTAAATCATGATTAAAATATTTTTATAGGCTAATAATTAAGTTACCAAAATTGAAATTATGAAGATTTTATTTTATAAAATATTAAAGTTTATTCCATTAAAAATGAAACTTAAAAAAACAATCAACATATGATATAAATTTGGTGTAACTCCATTTCAAACATGGTTAGAGTTAACACCGTTAGTACGAGTGTGTTTCTCTATAATCTATATAAAACCAATGACATCTATTACTATGCTATTGATTACATATTAGGATAGAAGCTTCGCTAAGGACGTAATTTCATCTATTACTATGCTATAGATTACATATTAGGATAGAAGCTTCACTAAGGACGTAATTTCATTGCTTCTATGTTAGGCATATAATGTAGACACTAGTATGATTACTAAGATGCTTAATATTTAATAATAATATTTTAAAAATATATTATATAATTATTTAAATTTTTATTTTTCATAACTTAATAATTAAGTGTTAATTTTACTAGACAATTTTTATTAAGGTGGAGGAATTACTTGGACGGTCAAAAGTGGACGGAATCCAGGCAAAAGAATTTCAAAAAATCTTGTAGATGCTTGAATCATGTTTTTGATGGTGGAAATAGATTGAGCACCATCAAAAACCTCTAGAGCACCTAAAATTATGAATTTTAACAGCTTTTACTTGGATTTACAAAAATCTCTACTAGATTTTTTCAAAATATGACCAAAATTTTCATAACTTTCAAGACAAAAAACATAATGACAATTTTATTTTGTAAAATGATTAAAATTTATTCAATTAAAAATGAAAAGAAATCGATAAAATTATGAAAAATGGGGCTGGGCGAGTGGACGGAGGAAACAAGGATGGAACGCAGTTAGGGTTTACAACCAGGGACTGCACCTGACAGTCCTGCAACCCTAGGTAGCTGGCAAGGCAGGAGAATGGGCTTGAGGCAGTGGCTAACAGTCTGGCAACGTCTAACACATCAACAAGAGGGAAGGAAACGACAAAGGCGAGAATTGACAGATATGAGTGGTATGGTAGGGGGGCGTGAGATCCCCTCCTACTGAAATATCACAGCACACGAGACAAGCAACCCGGGATCATCTGGAGGACACGGAAAAAGAGGAAAGGGGTTACCTATAATGGGAGCGAAATGGCAAGCCGAACTAGGAGGAAAATGCCTGCCTAGAGCCTCCAAAAAACCTAGGTTTGTAATACATAATAATAAGTTGGAGTACAAAGGTTACATGAAGGATCATGCTCTGATCTGTAAGTTCATAGGGGCGTGGCCAACAGAGAAAGGACTGACAAAATGGATACATCAAATATGGCAACAAAAGGGACACATTGGCCTGAAACTGGGGGCGAAAGGGTTCTTCTCAGTTATCTTCTCAAATGTCTAGAAGATTGTTTCGGGAATATTTAGTGTTCTTGGACAAACGCCTAACCCTCTAGACTTAGTAGCGGGTATAGAAACAATAGACATAGAAATCTCTACCTTTTCTACAATCAATAGATAAAACAAGAAAGAAGAGAAACCTACTTGTAGTTTTCGCTAACTCCTTGTCTCCCTTGTCCGATCTTGTTGCTCCTTTTTGTACTTAAGGTGCTTAAAAAGTACCTGCACAAACACAGAGACAAAAGTGCATCAAGGCAAATAATAATGATCTATTGCTTATAAATAACATGGAACCGAGAACATGATATACATATAAAAGCATCAACATATAACACAAGCATAAGGAAAAAGTTTTGAAGAATTTATTGATAAGAGAAAGAATTACAACCCATATGTGCTCAATCCAGTGACACTCTTCCAATTCAATCCCTCTTCACCTCATGACAAGTAAGACACTTCAACACTATTACAATACTTGCAATCAATTCTAATCTCATATCACCAGCATCTCCCTACAATTCAATGATTTCTAGCCCCTGATCTCTTAGATGAGTGATCTTTTTATAGGTGAATGAAGAAGGTTATGCCATCAATGGTGATAATGAATGCCTTTCTAAATTTAGAAAATCAGTTCCATGGAAGAAGGGATAGGGGATTGATGTTCCTTAACTCCCTTCCTCATCCAAATGTGAACTCAAAGGAGTAGGTGGCATTGAGAAACTTCTAGAGGCTTCCAATGGATAAGGAATCTTCAAACCCTCACGGAAGTTCGCTCAAATTCGCCCAGCGCAGGCCAAAGAGGGACCAAGTGCACTGCATAGCACCCTATCAGTGTACGGTTTGCATTGCAGCGCACCCTAATGAAGGCTTACCTGCACTGATCTTCTTAGAGCTAGTTTTTGGATGTTTTCAGTGATGGAACTTCTTGGGAAGAGAGGCATTCTGATGACTAACTTCTTTAGGGCATGTAACAACTATACTAGGGGTTGATGGGCCCTAATAGTATCAATCTGTAAGTTGGGGTTGATGTGCCCAAATGGATCTATAACAGTTTCCCCCTAAAGCATGAAGTCGTAAATATATATCTCGAGTGAAATGCTTTATCACGAGGAGAGGAGGTTTCGAAACAGAAGGTGGCCTACATCAATTACAATACATATATCATGATAATTTGATTTTTCTCATGAACTAGCTGAGTGAAGGCATACCCATGCTCATCTTATAAACTTTCATTACATGTACAAATATAGTCGTGTACATATATAGACCCATGAATGGTTGACCATAAATGTAAGGCCATTGTAAATTTCATTTAGTACTCCTAAAAATATCGCAACCCAGATGGATGAAACTAGATCTGGGGTCTTCAATCTCGTTCAATATTTGGCTCAAGTATAAGTCTAACCATGTGAATAGATGTTCTGAAGTCAAACATGGAAAGACATTGTCTTATTACTAGCCAATGATGTAAGCCGTTAACATACGCGAGAGGAATCATCAATAATGATAATGACCCTCAAGGTACTATAGTACATTTCGCATGGTGTGAATAAATGATTTGATGTTGAACACCATACAAAGTCTTTTGGTCGAAGGCCATTCATGTCAACCTATCATCGGAAGCGAGAACCCTGCCATTGATGTATACACGCTTCAAGGTAGTGAAGGGGTCAACTTCTTCGATGATGTGCTGATGTCGACAAGAAGCAACTCGTCGTAGGAGGGCCCTGATGTATCCCACATCTACGACACAAAACGAGATAAATTATTTTGGAGATGAAAAAATGACTGATGACACAAGGTTCAGGAATGGCGGTCATGAAAATGAAGGTTTACGGTATTGAAAAGGATGAAGTTTGAATTGAATGACTTCTCTTGAACATGTTGGCGACACTAAGATGAATTGGTAGCATTGACCCAAAACAAAGTAATTGATGGTATGATAGTCTAGTGGTGTGGTAACCATCAAGCTGAATGACCCAACTCACATAGTCACGGTGATGAGGTGAAAGTGTCATGTTCAAGAGCGACTTGCTACCATAAAGTTTTCTTGACCTTTTCCTTTTTCCCAAGTCATTGCTGACCAGTACCTCTCTATTTTTTATCAAGCTTGAGGAGGATAACATATGCTTGCTGTATAATTTCACCCTTGGGGCGAATCCATCACTATTTGATGCTTTAACGAGTCTAGCGAAGGTGAAACTCGGTCTTGTCTAGATGGACAAGCTTGTTGCTATTTGATGTTTTCAACGAGTTTAACGACAAAGACAACTCGATACTTTTCATGTTTAGAGAGTTTGAAAAGGGATGAAAAGGAAACTCCAGAGGTTCTTTTCATAAGTTAATCTCTTAAGTCCGAAAAAGAGTAAAATAATACAAGAGAGATATCGTTTCCAATCCTTTAACGAGCTAGAAAGGACAAGCACTCGGCAATCTTTTCATGTTTAGAGAGTCTGAAAAGAGCTTAAAGAGGACTCCATTTTGAGAAATGAGTGGTGTCTAGGGTATCAACTGGTTCCAATGATGTTGGAACTTCTCAAAACATGATGATTTCTATTAAGAGGCTGGCTAATAAGACCACTTGTTGCAACTGTTCCTAAAAAAGGGTAAAACAACCAAGTGAAATCGTATGATCAACCAAAGGGATGGTGGTGATGGGATGAAAACAACCAAGGCTCATCTGACGAAAAGGCTGATAGAATGGAAATCACAAGGGTTAAATGGAAATGGGTTCATTTTTACACAAGCTTGAACCATAGGGAACTATGCTTGGATTCAGTTTCATGTTTACACAAGCCTAAAATAAAAAACTATGCTTGGAATTGGTTTACATGCCCCCAGCATGATTAAAGGAAGAGTCTTCTGTAACCAGATGGAAGTCGTTGCAGTGAAGCAGGACAGTTATCCAACACCTTTTTGGCTTCGTCCAGATAGGGACAAAGGTGAATGGGGTGATTCCCTTTGCATAACCTATAGGGAAACTTAACTTTACCATTAGGTTCATACCCCCCAAGCTTCATTACATTCACCTAAGTAGACTACTCGTGGCTATCAAGTGGATGGAATAAAGGTTCATTTACAAGATCAAGTGAAAGACTCAACTAGGATTTTACGAGATCTACTCAAAGACTCAAATTGGAACTTGGGACCTTGTTTCATTTTTTAATGAGCTTAACACAAGACAAGGAACTCTACTCATATCCTTGGTTTCATTTTTTAATGAGGTTGACACAAGACTAGGAACCATCCTCATGGACCTGTTTCATTTTTTAACAAGGTTGACACAGTAAAAGAACTATCCTCCAATATTTCCATCACAACTCATAAGTGGTCATGAAGGAGAGATCTGGTTCCAATGTCCCCAATACATGATGTACAACATCACGGAATTGATCGTCAGTTGATGTAGGTATGGAACAAGTTGCCACATAATTAACTTGTGGCGAGGATGAAACCATTGGTACAAAAGGACCAATTAGGGAAGATGGTTGACTAGGAGCCATATTTGGACCAGGAAATGAAAGCTAGTCAACGGTGACAATTCTACCTTCATGCAGGAAACACATCACTCAAAAGAGTGTTGAAACAATAGCTCCCATTTCATAAACATAGTCACACCCAAGAAGTAAATTGTAATCTAAAGGTCCTGGGACTACCATCACGTTCAGATAAATGATTTTTCCTCCCAAAGTAATAGGTAACTGAGGGAGGATCCCTAATGGTTGACTGGTTCCTCTGTTAAAACCCAATAGATTCTATGTAATAGGCACAAGTGGTGGTGAACCAAGCGCTTACCAAGAAGTTGAGGAAAGGATACTCACTCATGCATCTTCATCTATAATAGTACCAGATACAATCATATTACAAACCTGTACTATGATCTGGAAAGGCACATAAGAAGGAAGGTGGAATCCTGCCAATCAATTCCAATCAAAGGAAGTGACTAGACTGTTTGGAGGGGGTACCATAGAAACAGGAGAATTAACCCCTTGAGTTATGAGAGAGGGAGGATTTTTCTCTTGTCTTGATGGAACAGGAGGACTGCCCCCAAGCTCTTAGAATCTGAAGAAAAAAAAAGAACTTGAGTGGTATCATATTCACTCTTCAGGAAAGGTACGATTTTCTTAAGGTGAAATCGAGTCTATTGTTACCTCAACCTGTTGATTTGGTTCGGGTATAGACTCACAGGATTCATTTTCAGAGAGAGTGGGTTGATTTTGGTCAGTTAATTCATCGACTAGTGAAGGATTTCGGGAGAGTTTCCTATAACCATGTGGAATTTGTTGCGGTGAAGCAGGACGGTTATCCAACACTTTTTTGGCTTCATACAGATAGGGAGAAAGGTGAATGGGGTGATTCCCTTCACATAACCTACAGGGACACTTAACTTTACCCTTCTTTCCATGAACTTTACTACCACTAATTGATGGTGTGTCACGAGCATGATCTCCAGAAGTTGATGACACAGTATGATGTGAACGGGAAGACCATTCCTCTAAGATCTGAGGAATATCAAGACAATTTTGAAGAAGATGGTCTCTTGCACAAAGTTTTCATGGATATCGAACTTTGTGAGGCTTGATCGACGTTTTTTCATCTAATGTTGCATTCAAAGCAATGGTTGCTTGGTTTCCCCTATGCTAAATTTTCTTCTTCTTCTTCTTCTTCCCTTTCTTCTTCTTCTTAGCCACCTGGTTACTAGTACAAATACTTTCACCAGGCGAAGAGGAAGAAGGGGAGGAAGAAACAACCAAGGAAGAAGGCAAAGGGTCAACTTTAGGATCAACTGGAGGTTGATTTCGTCCAGTTGGAGGTGTACTCGATTGCGGAGAAATCAGAACATTTTGAACTAAGGAGGTCAAAAACAACCATACTATCAAGGCAATGGTAAATCCCGAAAGCGACAATGTAGCCATATAAGGAGCACCAATATTTTCGAGAGGAAAAGGACTAGGATTCCCATCAAAAGGAATTCCTTAATCGGTGGACTCTGTATTTTTTGCCATATGTTTCAACCTAAGATCAACTAAGGAGCGAGTGAGGAGGATGTTATCCGTGGTCAATTAATTTTATCTTAATCAAAGTAAGATAACAAAACAAAAGAGGGATAATCTAGGCAAAAAGGTTTACCAAGCAACTGTGAACTGCAGAATACCTCCTGGTGAACCAAGAAGTACGGGCAGGCAATCTCCCTGAATGTTGTGTTCAGTGTATCACAGTGTACAAGGTGGCCGACTCGGTTACCTAAGAATGGATAGCAACCTATAGTTGTCCTCCCATATATACCCGAAGGTATCTGGAGGCCCAGTCCGTATAAGCGTTGTCTAATGCAAAACCGCACAGTGAGAGCATTCCCATATACTTTGTGTACTATAACACCGCCGTATATACCTGAAGGTACGTGGACGAGCTACGATATACTCACGTACGTGGAATGAGGTATCACACTCGGGATGTATTGCAGACAACTTAGCGACAACTGCTTTGTTTTATGACACTGGAACACGTCTCTAGCCTAGACCTCTAAATGTTTTTTGTTAGGTGACAATTCTCCATTAGGTAAATTCATATAAATTTTAAGTTGATCTTCTTTAGAATTTTCCTTTCAAGGTTCGCCACGTGATGTATGTTTGAAATTCGTAAAATGAAACTAATATGATAAGCATTCTTTCCATTCAATTTAACAATGAAAATCCTTAGCTAGTAGTGATAGAGCAATCAGGTCATTGACAAAGAACAAAGAGCACAACTAATGCAATTTCCCTAGTTATTCCTTTCAAGCATTCACAAACTTTAATATGCACAATGCATTTTTTTCTTTTCAAATCCCTTAATGTTATGATGAAAAAAGGAAATATGACAATCGATCAAAAATCTCCTTTCATAAAAAGGACGATTTTGTGACAATTTCTTTTCAAGGAAAGGAAGACTTTACGACACTTTCGATTTCAAAGAAGTGAGGAATTACGACACTTTTGACGAAAAGACAAACCATATGCACATATAAATCAATCGATCTTTTATGAATGAAGACTTTATGACAATTCAGTTTTAGAAGGAAAAGACGATTTTACGACACTTTCTTTCGAACAAAGATTAATCATATGCACACATCAGTCAATCAATATTTTATGAATGAAGAATTTACGACAATTCAATATTCGAAGGAAAGGATGACTTTACAACAATTTCTTTTGACAAAGATCAATCGACCAAAAACTAACTTTGACTATAGACTGATAATGACAAAGAAAAGATTAAAGAAACATTAATCATTCCAACCAAAGTAGAGCTGGCTAAGGAGATGAAAAGACTGTTTTCAGAGGTAAGACATCATTGATATTCAACAACTCATTCAAACAAGAACAAATTGGTAAAAACTTTAAGTTCCTAGATGGGAAACTGACCCTGAAGGGATCATCGCAAGCAGCAGTTACAGAAAGTGCGATGAATCGCATTGCATCTATGCGGGAAGTGCACTGCAGCGCACTGTGTCCTTCATTAGACTGCGCTGATGACAGTTAGAAATTCTAAAGGCAATTTTGACATAGTTTCGACTCAATTTTCAATGAAAGAGGACTGAAAACAATCGACGACCACAAGTACAGTATGTAGAAATGTCTTAAGAGGTTGATAAGCTAATAAGATGGATAATCGCACCCAGTATGGTCACCAATTTGTTTCGGGAATATTTAGTGTTCTTGGACAAATGCCTAACCCTCTAGACTTAGTAGCGGGTCTAGAAACAACAAACAAAGCAATCTCTACCTTTTCTACAATCAATAGATAAAACAAGAAAGAATAGAAACCTACTTGTAGTTTTTGCTAACTCCTTGTCTCCCTTGACCGATCTTGCCACTCCTTTCTCTACTTAAGCCGCTTGAAAAGTACCTATACAAACACAGAGACAAAAACCCATCAAGGCAAATGATAATGATCTATTGCTTATAAATAACATGGAATCGAGAACATGATATACATATGAAAGCGTCAACATATAATACAAGCATAAGGAAAACGTTTTGAAGACTTTATTGATAAGAGGAAGAATTACAACCCATATGTTCTCGATCCAGTGACACTCTTCCAATTCAATCCTTCTTCACCTCATGACAAGCAAGACACTTCAACACTATGACAATACTTGCAATCAATTCTAATCTCATATCACCAGCATCTCCCTACAATTCAATGATTTCCACCCCCTGATCTCTTAGATGAGTGATCTTTTTATAGGTGAATGAAGGAGGTTATGCCATCAATGGTGATAATGAATACCTTTCTAAATTTAGAAAATCAGTTCCATGGAAGAAGGGATAGGGGATTGATGTTCCTTAACTCCCTTCCTCATCCAAATGTGAACTCAAAGGAGTAGGTGGCATTGAGAAACTTCTAGAGGATTTCAATGGATAAGGAATCTACAAACCCTCATGGAAGTTCGCTCAAATTCACCCAGCATAGGCCAAAGAGGGACCAAGTGCGCTGCATAGCACCCTATCAGTGGATGGTTTGCATTGCAGTGCACCCTAATGAAGGCCTACCTGTGCTGCTCTTCTTAGAGGTAGTTTTTGGATGTTTTCAGTGATGGAACGTCTTGGGAAGTGAGGCATTCTGATGACTAACTTCTTTAGGGCATGTAACAACTGTACTAGGTGTTGATGGGCCCTAATAGTATCGATTTGTAAGTTGGGATTGATGTGCCCAAATGGATCTGTAAAAAAGATAAGGAGAGGGTATTCGAAGATCGATCCTATTTTTTTTAAAACGCAGGCATGTTTATGAGACATTGGGAGGAGTTTTATAACCTGGATCAGGAAAAGATGTTGGCAACACCTATTTGGGTGCGTCTCTTCGGCCTCCCAATGGATTTCTAGGACCCAGAAATTCTAGAAGGGATAGGGAACTTGATTGGTACCTTCGTCGAAGTGGAAGACATAAGGAGGAAAGGTAGGTATACCTCTTACGCAAGAATATGTGTGTATATGAATATTACAAAGCTACTACCTGAATGCATAGAAGTTGAATACAACGATGAAGTTTGGAAAAAAACCCTGGATTACGAGCATATCCCATTTAGACGCTGGAGGTGCCATGAATACGGGCACCTGTATCGAACCTCTACACTAAATAACCTAGACAACCATATGCAAGGTAAGAAGATAAGCAAGGAAACAATAAAAAAGGATGAATATGGCTTCCAGGAAGTGCATAGACGATGAAGAAATCAGAAACATGTGGGGTCACAAAAGACGCATCAAAATGAGACCGAGAAAAGAAACCACAACAAGTATGATACCTTGCAAGAGGAGGAGGTGGAGGAGCGGAATGAGGAAGCTAGTAAGGAAAAGACAGATACACAACAGAAGGAAAAAGAGGGAAGGAAATTTAGGAGACAAAAAATAAAGGAGAAATAAGGGGAAGAGGATAACATGCAAATGGTAGAACAGAACCAGATGTAGATAGATACCCAGAAAGAAGACTTCAGTGTGGAGGAGCAAGTGATGAAAAGACTATTACAGTAATGGAGACACCTAGATGAACGCTTCATCCTAGAGGATCAAAAATAGTAAAGAAACATTTCAGCAATACAAGCTAAAACAAGGATCGGCTCTAATCATCCAACCAGAACACTTAGGATCACAAGGGGGACAAGGACAGGACCCAGGAGGACAAGGAAAAGGAGGAAATAAAAGGGGAAGAATACCCGTGAATGAATCTATGTAGATGGTAGGATAATTGCTAGTGAACTCGGGAAGAGTGGTGCCATTATCAGAGGTATTCCAACAACCACCCAAACTGTTAAAATGATCATCACAACCTGGAATATCAAAGGACTCAATAGCAGGGGCAAACAGAGATACCTCAAAGAGATACTAAAAAAAGATAGACCCAGTATTATAATCCTACAGGAAATGAAAATCAATGAAAAAATGCTCGGAGAGATTCTGGGAAATCATAAACCCTAGTACCAAGTAATAGGAAAAGATGAAAATGGCAGTGCGGGAGGACTGGCTATAATTTGGAACCCAAAGGAAATATGGTTTGAGGATTGGGTTAGCATGCCACGAATAACCTCAGGGATATTCAGGATCATTGGATCCAATGAATGGTTACTCCTTTATGGAGTATACGGACCTCACATCTTAGGGGAAAGAAGGGCGTTTCTCCAAAACCTAGTTAAAATGCGAAGCTTACACCCGGATGAACTTTGGATGGTGGGTGGGGACTTTAATATGATCACCTCTCTAGCAGAGAAAAGAGGGGGTATGAGGAGAATGGATACGGACATGGAACTTTTCGGAGACATTATAGCAGAACAAAGACTAGTTGACATCCAAACAATTAATGGGATACATACATGGAGCAACAAAAGAGGAGGGAACCAACAGATTGCATCTAGATTAGATTGATTCCTGATATCAGAACAAATAATGAGTAGAGACATTTTCATCGAATCTTTGATCCTCCCAGGGATGGGCTCAAACCAAAGGTTGGTCAGGATGGAAGTGGATCTGAAAGCCAACCCAAAGAATCGCCCCTTTAGGTTTGAAGCTTTTCGGCTCAAAGATCCTAATCTCATCAAAAAAATCGAGGGATGGTGGAAGCAAAGTGAACATAGGGGTAGGAACTGTATGCAGATGTTCCAACTAAAACTCAAGGAAACCAAAAAAAATGGAACAAAGAGGAATTTGGCCACATAATGTAGGACCAACAAGAACTCAACAAAAAGATGAAATAAGTGCAACAAAAAATAATCTGGGAAGGGCAATCAGAAGAGACTGCAATAGAAGAGGGAAGGATAATAAGCCAACTGGAGGAAAGGCAAAAGCAGGAGGAGATCTTATGGAGACAAAAGTCGAGAGTTAACTAGTTAAGAGAAGGATAGCAGAACACCAGGCTCTTCTATAAGGCCATGATCCAGCATAGGCAAAACAACATAATATTTTCGCTCAAAAACGATGAGGGAAATCACAACACAAAACATGAAGAGATGGAAGGAATCCTGATAAAACACTTCAAGGATATCCTAACAGAACCCGAAGAGGACAGAAAGGAAGCAATGGGAAAAATCTCCCAGTACATTCCCCAAATGATCACCCAAGAATAGAACCTAGCCTTGATGTGAGCGGTAATAGTGGAGGAAGTGGAAGAAATAGTCAAGGGAATGAAAAAGAGTAAGGCCCTAGGCTTAGATGGATTCACTACGGAATTCTTCCAAGCCACGTGGTCGTTCATGGGAGCAGACATACTGTAGGTCGTGGAGGAATCAAGATGAAACCAAAAGGTATGTCCAGGTCTAAACTCCACTTTCCTTACTTTCATACCCAAAACCTCCAAAGAAGGGGATCCTCAAGGATTTAGACCTATTTCCCTTTGTAACATCATCTATAAAATAATAGCCACTCTGATAGCTAAAATATTAAAACCACTCCTCCCAAATATTATATCCCCAGGAAAAACAGGCTTTGTAGAGGGCACACAAATCTTAGACGGACTGGTCACTTCCCAAGAGGTGGTGCACTCCCTTAAGGTTAAGAAAGTTGTAGGAATGATGGTAAAGCTAGATCTCTCCAAGGCCTATGATAGATTAAGCTGGGAATATCTAAGGACCATTCTCAAGGCATATGGCTTTAGTCCTAGGTGGATAGAATGGATAAGTGCGATGATATCCACCCATGTCTTTTCTATCCTTCTAAATGGAACACCAACCAGTACCTTTAACTCCACTCGAGGGCTGAGACAAGGAGACCCCTTGTCTTTGTTCCTACTTATTATTGCAGCAAAAGGTTTGGGGAGATACATTAAGAAGGAAGCTCGTGTGTCAAGAATCAAGGGCCTTAAGGTATGGGGGAATGACCTAGCACTCACCCACTAACAATTTGTGGATAAAATTATGCTTTTCTGCCAAGCCTCTCTCAGAGAAGCATGAAGAATGAAAGAAATCTTGGACATCTTCATGCAGGTATCTGGCACCCAGATCAACAAGGAAAAATCTTGTACCTACTTTTTCAACACCCAAGGGAATGTAAAATCTACTCGTCCAGGATCATGGGATTTAGTACAGATAACCTCCCCACGAAGTACTTTGGTATGCTACTAGTGTAAAACCCCCTTAAAATGGTAGGGTGGCAACAAACTATCCAAAAGATCCAAGGAATATTTGGAAATTGGGCCTTTAGATCCATAAACCTTGCAGGTAGGACAGTTTTAGTAAAAGCAATGTTACGGTCATTTCCAATCTACCAGCTGTCTGGCATGGTAGCCCCCAAAGGAGCATGCACCAAAATGGTAGACATATTCAAAAAATTCTTATGGGGAGGGGCACAACAGAAGAAAAAATTGGCTTTGATGTCATTGCAGGGATTGACAAGGAAAAAGGCGGAGGGAGGACTCGGCCTACGAGACCCCTATACCCTAAACCAAATCATGGGGTAAAAACTTTGGTGGTGATGGATGGGAGGAGGAGGATATCTATGGAAACAAATATGGACAAGAAAGTATAACATGCTAGAAAGAACGGGGGAAATATTTCTGTATAAAGACCCCCCCAAAGGCTCAGCTATATGGAAACTAGCATGACAAAACAGTGAGATCATTGCACAGCATGCCTTCTGGGAAATTCGAAATGGAAGGACAACAAAATTTTGGGTGGAGGCATGGCAACAAAGAGAAAAATTGATAGATAGGCAAGATATTCGAGACATCCAAAGAGACACTATCGATAGGAATATGCACTTTGTACAACAATTCTGGAAGGAAGGGCAAGTGAATGGAAACTGGAGAAACTGGAAAAGGAAAGAAGATTGGGATCAGGATATAACAACAGAGCAAGGGGAAGAGTATGATAAAGAAATGAGCACAAGGAAAATAAACATCAAAATGAGACCTGACATTCTGAGATGGGGTCACTCACCAAAAGGAACATTCACTATCAAAGAAGCATACGAGCTAAAAGAAGAACAAGAACAAGATGGACAAGCACTGCTTTGGAAAAAAATTGGAAAGGAGGATGGTGGCCGAAGGTAGCCCATTTTTATGGCTTGTAAGCAAAGAGAGAATATTGACTTGGGATCAGTTACAGAAAAAAGGTATGCAAGGCCCATCCTTCTACTAGATGTGCTGACAAAATAAAGAAGACATGGAACACATGATGAACTCTTGCCCGTTCGCGACTCAGCAATGGAGTAAAATACAAGGTGTATTTGGAAGGCTGGATAGAAATAAAAAAAGAATAAAAGAAACAATCCTAATATGGGGTAACAACAACTTCTCAAGCCCTGTCCTAAACAGGGCATGGGGCTAGCCCTGGGGTTCAACCTCTGGATGGCATGGAAAGAACGAAACCGTAGAATTTTCAAAAGACAAAATTTCAACACAAGAGCAGGTATGGGAAGGACTAGTAAATAATATCAGAGAAACGATCCTTGTAGAGAAATGGAGCCCTAAAGACTGGCAAGTTCCTCCCCATGAAGCAATAATATTACGTTGCCTTAATTTATCAAAAGAAATGGTTGCCCCGAATGCGTGGAAAGAGAAGAAGAAGAATATTGTGTCCCCGAAGCAGTTCACCCTCCGAGGAGAAGGATTCATCAATCTAAATTTCGACAAGGCCTCAAAGGGGAACCCCAGAATAATAGGACTGGGTGGCATATTCAGAGATAACCAAGCAGACACACGGCTGATATATGCAGAACCATGTGGAATCTCAAGCAACAATGAAGTCGAATTTGCAACAGTAGGGCATGGCCTCAGAATAGTTGTCAGACTAGGATACAAACAAGTGGAAGTGGAAGGAGATTCCAACTTGGTCATCTATGAGGAAACTTAACAACGGAATGCCTTGGGACAAATTGAGCAACATCTGGAGGACAACCCGTCTCATCTAGGAGATAGGAGAACTCACTCAGAAGTTCGACTACTTAGTAATTAAACATGTAAGAAGGGAGGGGAACAAAGCAGCAAATTTCTTGGCTAACTGGGGCAGCAATCAGCAACATGGATCAATGGAAAGATTATGGCCTATACAGCCGAGGGATGAAACACCAAAACCACTGGAAGAAATCTTATAGCAAGATATCACACATGCATAGGAAAAAATGACTACTAACAACAATACCCTCATTCGGGGTGAGCGCCTGAGAATTCAGGAGAGATATGGGTGTCAGGGTGAATGAATGTTGGGTACAGTCCACCTTAGCCCACACGCTCATGGTGATGGGTACGATGGCCTCCCGCATGATAATGTACATAGGGGCATGGAGAAGTGGCAACCACTTCCAGGGTAGTAACAGAGGTGGTAACGACAGGGCAGGAGGATGGATGGGACAGAGAGGGAAGGATGGGGGGTATGAAGGAATGAGGGTGACGGAGAGAGCATAACTACAGAGGAGATATGGAGAACCAATGAGGATCATCAACCCAACGACTTGCAACGACACCTGCAAAGCAACACCGGGTATGTTATCTGGCTCTATCTATTGTTTGCAATGTTGTATGTGAGTTTCAATGGAAGGGGAATGAGGGATGTAACCAGAGAGGGGTGTCGGGAAATAGATGGGAGAGACCTGGGCTTACTGGGAGGGAAGGGGACTGGGACTGAACCTGTAAGGGGTCGAGACCATGGGGAATCACTCGCAATTAAGCTGGCATGCCCGATAACTAGTGAGGAAGGGGATCAGGAAGATAAGGAGATGAGAGGGCGGGTAATTGGGAGTGTCGGAGAGGATCGGATGGTTGCAGTGGAAATTCGGTTCAAGGTGAGGGTGGAAAGTGTCGAAATATTCACTCGAACTCGGCGCCATGACACTACTCCTGGCCGCATAGCAGAGAGGCAAACACCAAAAAAGTGGAGAGACTAGTGCTTGGCAAGGGAGAGGCACGCGTAATTCTGGCAGAGGAGAGGCATTGCAATCGTGGGCAGAGGGTCACCGGGGCAGAGATGAGTGTGGCAGGAAAGGTGAGGAGAGGGGAAGCAACAACATTGAGGAAAGCCCATAATGTAATGTATGTGCTCTAACTCAAAATGTATGTGAACAGGTTCGCACAACAAGAGATATGGCAAGACCAGCCTGTGGAAGAGGACGAGGTCGAAGGGGAAGGGAGTTGCCTCATGCAGTAGACCTGGGCACCTCGAAACCCCGACGTGGAAGGAAGCCAGTAGAAAGGCTTATTAATGAAGCGACCACAACATATAGGGTAGGGACAGATGCAAGTAATTGGAAGATCTTAGAAGATTGGGAGGCACAGATAAAAGAAGAGGCAAATTTAGAAGAGGAAATGGAGGCCTAGCGTGAGGTAATCCCGGATCCAGGGAATACAAGGGGGAGAGTCACACAATTCAAGTAGACTCTATACTTGTATTAGCTCGTGAAGAGCCTCATGGGGAAGGCAATGGAGCAGCTATCAATGGGGATGGCACTAACCCTCCAAGAAAGACCTATAGGCCATCCAGTTCCAAATGTGCAAGTAGGACATTCACCTAGATCGTATTCAAAGGCATATCCAATGTATTATCGAGCTGGAAAAAGCAGCAGGAGACTCAACTGAAGACCTGAACCCGGTTGACTCAACCTCAGAGGAGAAAAAGGAATAGTCAGGTTGTTGAATGTTTTTCTTTATTTTTAATAGATAGAATTTACTTTTATTAATGTATGCTTATGATAGACATAAACTCATACTCTTATCATGATATAGATGTATATATAGCTTGGGTAGATCGCCTTAAACTATATTACTTTTGGGTCACATATAACGAGGATAGATGCCCAACAGACTTGGTTTCCCACACGGGGGCTTCACTCAATGAACCTCTGACATAGTGCATGCGTTGATGGCATACTAAAGAATACCCTTAATTTGACTATATATTGGAAAATACCTCTAAAAATTGTATTATTTAACCCCCTACCAATATGAACCCACTACACCTACCAATTTAAAAAACCCCTACTTTCACTAGATATTGTAGGTATCCATTTTTTCATTAACATTTTTTATAACCCTTTATATTTTCTCATTAACTTTGAGCTTCATTTTTTATACCTGCCAATATAAAAACCCTTTACCCCCAATTATATGCTCAATATATTATGTCATTTTTGCCTCGATACATATCCCCCAATATGAATGCACGTGGTATGGTATTGCTCCCCCAGTGAAGCCCCTGTGGTTTCCCATTGGGTAAGTTGAGGCCACCTATCTCATCTATGTGGTAAAAACTTGTCTTTAATAAATAGAAAACAGAAGGTCCTACCAAGCTTTAGAAAAAAGAAAAAAAAATGAAAAGAAATCAATCAATCAATCATATTAAAAATTAATGTGATATTTAGTTATTATTTGTGAGAAAACAAAACAAGTTAATCTCAAACGCATGTATTCGTTAACCCGAAAAAATGAAATAACAAAGGATTAGGTTAATTTTTATGGTTCCATGTCGATCATTGATCCATGGGAATATTAGAGATAGGTCATATGTATGAATAAAATTGGCAAAAGATCGCACATTAGTTATTTGTAACGTCAATCAGTAACCATTGCCAATTTCAAAGTTGTTCACAAGTCGGTGCATGGCGTGCAACTTTGTATTTACTTCTCAGACATAATTTTCTCCTTTCAATTTACTTTCTTACATAAGATATCTAGTCATAGTCATGCCTTCAATGTTTTAATATCAACCTAGATTTATTACCAGTAAAGAATCAATCTCTATAGTTGCAACTCTTTTTTAAAATGCAAAATTTGAGATTTTTTTTCTCTGAGAGATTTCTTTCTTTTTTGTAGAGAAAAAAAATACATATTGTTATAATGTTCTTTTAATATTAAATAATTAATATTTATATTATTTTATTTTTCTTAAATTACAATTATGTAATAAATAAACAAGCATGGCCATATAAAGTAATGATTAGTGAATATTGATAGGAAACTTGGTACAAATGTGATTAGAGTCTGAAACCCAATAAAAATTCCATCTGAGTCCAAATGATGAACATCATGTAGCCATTCTCCAACTGACACCCAATCCCATAAGTCAGCGACATTGAATGCATTGTAACAACACTCTAATTTCTGTAACAATTGAGTGTGCCTTCGCTTGCCAACAACCACCATCATTTCCTTGCTTTCAAAGCAACCATAGCACCCTCACCACCATGATCAGAGTACCTTTTCTTTCCAATGCTTGCAATCATGATCCCTTTCTTGTTTTCCCTCCCCAATACCTTCTTTTTTTAGTTGGCCTTTAGTGGTGGTTTATTTGGAGTGATGTTATTAATTCTCAGTGATTTGAATATTGGAGGGAAGGATTAAAAGAGAGGACGATGATTGAATATATTTCCATTGTTTCGTCTAAAAAGTCCCATCCAATTCCAATATATACCCTCTTGTAGGAGTAATTATTATTGCTGCTATATAAGTTAAATTGTTGATTAACTCATAAAGGCCCAGTGTCATTGAAGTTAAATTATATCCTCTTACACTCAAGTGAATTTTGTTAATCCTAATTTTTTCTTGTGAGGCATTCTATAACCAAGTATGAGGGAGATTTTGTAGTGTCTGTAAATAAGTGTAAACATTTAAATGTTGGCTCAATATGGGGGAGATGGTGTCATGGTTATAAATGAATGTAAACATTTAAATATCAGCTAAATATGGGAGAGACATTGTAGTGTTCGTAAAAGAAGCATTAGATCAAAGAAAAGAAAAAGTACAATGTCTATTCAATTAAAAAGGAAAATAAAAAGTAAAAGTAATAAAAGATTGAATCAATTCAATTCAATTTGTTATATTGTAATTTCATTTTTATTAATAAAATTACAAACATTTTTTCCCAAAATCACAATGTACATATCACATTGAATAAATTTAAATAATAATGATTCATAATTTATTTTTTTTAAGTGGTTTGAGTTCATCAAATATTACATCAGGCTTGATCTGTGGCTTGAGAAATCATGACCCAGGGACATCTAATCTATCAAAACCACCTGGGGATCGCACCTGGTTTGGATCACACCAACCCTTAACATGACTAGTTTTTTGCCCATAGAGTTTTGAACTAGTGACCTTCACATCATGAAGTGACTTAACAGTACACCCCATCACTATCTATTCTATGCCCCATATGCAATAATGGTTAATAATTATTCATATTTCAAAACATATAATTAATAAACATATAAAAACTTAATAAATTTAATTAATAAATGTATGCTTTTTTTAACCAAAATGAGAATTTTGTATTTATATGCAATTTTGTTCCTGGATCGTAGGAAATACATCAAGTAGTACATAGTTATATCTTCAAAAAAAATTCACGATCCCTCTTATCTGGAAAAACTACAATTTTTTCCATGGGACTACAAAGTAAACAACAAAAAACAAAGTTTTGTAGGTATATACATTACAAAATCAACCCACTAAAACATAAAATTTACATGTCATATTATTACTAATATAATGCAATCCTTAATAACTATAAGAGAGGGCTTGATTCATCCATTGATTTTTTAATCTCCCAATCTTTATTTACTCCCTTCATTGGCATATAATTCCACATCTTTCTTGAGATCACTGAGAACATGGAAAAGTCTTATTAAGGAGAACCCTTCCATTGCTTTCCTAATTCTTTTCATAAGACTTTTCTAATGTTTTTTCCTTGAGAGAGGAGCCCTTTGCCAAATGTTGAATAAGGAGGAAGTCTCCCAAAACAATAAGAGAAGGTGGAGAGAAGCTACTTAATTTTTTTTCACTAATTGAACCCCCTGTTAAAGGGCATAAGCTTCAGCTTAATTGTTTGTCATGCATCCTAAACCCCATGAATAACCTTAACTTCTTCAGGTCCATATAAAACCCCTCCACCTCTTAACACCCCTAATTAATAAATGTATAATTAAAAGTAAAAAAGGATTCATTGGCCCCTCAATATGCTATCTCTACAGAACTCGCTCAGAAATGAGGGAGAATCTCTTCAACCTTTGTACTTTCATATTTGATCTTTGGAATAGAATCACCATTATTTTTATGCAATTAGACTAGTCAAGAGAATGCATTAAGACAACCATTTTGGATTGGAGACATACACATTTCCATAAATTCATTGTTAATAGAGCCTAGTAGCTATCCCCGGGATTCATCCTTTGGGTAGCCTGAAAAGAGAAAAATAGAAGAATTTTCAAAAATTTCTCTCTCCCATTTGAAGAAGTCTGGTTGGTCGTTCTAGAAAACATTATGGAATTGGTTCTCACTACCACTTGGTCCTCTCAAGATTGAGAATGTTCTCCTATAGAATCCCTTATCTTAAATAAGTTAAATCACATTACCTCTCTTTCTCCCTCTATTCATCCCAGAGTCTCTCCTCACTCAACTAGCCCATCAGTTTGGTCTTTTCCAATGGAAAATTTCATCAAAATCAACTTTGATGGTGCTTCAAAAGGAAATCCTTAGTTGGCCAGTTTTGGGGGAGTCTTTTGTAACTCTGAGGGGAAAATTCTTCACATCTATACAATTTATCTTGAAATTAATAGTAATAATGTTGTTGATCTCTTTTCTCTTGAGAAAGGTCTTAAAATAGCACTAGCAAGGGACTAGAGTGAGTGGTTTATAGAGGGAGACTCTACTCTCATTAGTGGATTTGCAAAAGAACTTCATATGAGAATTGAGGTTAAAAAAATCACTAAAAGTTGGAGGTTAGAAACAAGTCTCACTAGAGTGGGATAGCTTCTGAGAGGCATTTCAACCCCCATTCTCTGCCATGTCAAAATATTTGGAAATAATTTGGTCAATCAATTAGTCAATGAAGAAATATCTCACAAGGATGCTATTCTAAATCAACCATGGAGCCATTTTGAGGAAGGCGCTCTTAAAATTATATGTCAAGGCATAGCAGCATAGGACATGGCTCCCCACAATGGATGGAAAGACACCTTAGTGTCTACATGCCATGACCTACAGCCATTTGACCTACGGTATGTATTGCATCCACATATGGTAGATGGATTGGGGGAAAAGTACAATGGCATCTCTTATAAACCATGTTCGATACAGATACCAAGACCCACGCAATCTCTTGCTAAGAATAGAGAATCATTACAATAGGAGGGGACATGGTGCTCTGAGCTAGAGGAAAAACGCTAAGAAGCCAAGCAATAATGTTGGGTCCCTATAATACTAGTGATTACCCCATTACTATTGTAGTTATACCCCTTATTAATATTGTTGTGCCCCTATTGTCCCCATATTGTTATTACTGTGCCCCATAGAATCCCGCTATTGTTATTTTTGTGGCTTTATATTATTATTGTTAGCTCGGTTGGGTTATATTGTGACTCCTTAGACTCCTATAAATAGAAAGGACGTTTTGTCATTTGAATCATCCAAGAATTGTTCATTTGTGTAATGTAAAGGAGATTGCCCCTCAAAGACTCTGAATTCTAAGGCGTTCAACTATCTTTTCTATCTTTTTGTGAGTTACTTTCATAACATAAACAAATTCTTCAAACTGATTAGTCTGAACTAAAAATATTTGCAAAGAGGAAGGGGAAAAGAATAAAATCAAAGTTCCCAAAAGACTTTGGTTTTCATCTAGGATTTTCTGTATAATTTATACCAACAATGCTAGTTTTCATAACTATGTGTTTATTATCATTTATTATTATTATTATTATTTTATTTTATTTTATTTTATTTATGTCGAAAAGAAATCAAACTTCTTTTGGTAGTAGAGGAGAATAATCTCCTTTTTCTACCAATTTCAGATCAAAACTTTCTTGCAGACTTTGAAAAAACTCTTCTCTTGTTAAGCGCTTTTGATAGAACTTTAATATATGCCCATTAATGAGAAAAGTGATCCCTTCTTCATCAATGGTCTTAATCCTTACTTCCCCATTGTCGAAAACAATTTCTATCTCATAGGGGCCTAACCAATGTGTTTTAAATTCCCCTTGAAAATCTTTAAATTTGGAATCAAAGAGGAGGGCCCAATCACCTAGTTCTAACTTTTTGACTTTGATAAAATTTTCATGTCATTTTGTCCTTTGTTTTTGGATTATGCTTGTCCTTTGAATGTAATCTTGTATGATCTTGTCCAATTCATTCAGCTAAGCCAATATTTGTTTTTGAGCCTCAAAGAGATCTAGCCCCAAATTTGTTGTTTTCTTGTAGGTCTCCACTTGGATTTCAATAGGAAGTAAAGCTTGATTCCCATAAACAAGATAATAAGGAGTATGTCCAGTGGTATTTATCCATGTGGTTTGGTATGCCCGAAGTGCTTCTAGAAGTCTGTCTGCCCAATCTCTTCTATGTAGATGCACATTCTTGGTCAGTATGGCTTCAATAAATTTGTTTGTGGATTCCACTTGTCTGTTGACTTGTGGATGATATGGAGTGGATTTGTGATGTTTGATCTTGTATTGCTCCATGATCTTTTGCACTAACTTGGATGTCAATTGTGCACCCTAATATGTCACAATTTCTCTTGGTACACCAAAATGAGTGAAAATATCCTAAAAAAGAAATGTAACAACATCATTTTCAGTAGCATAATTTGGTGGTTTAGCCTCTACCCATTTAGTAACATAATCAATGCAACACAAGTATTTACCTCTTTTGTTTGGGTGGAGGATTAATGGGTCCAACAAAATCTAGAGCCCATTTCTCAAAAGGTTGTACTAGTACCTATAGTTGTCGAGGCATCTCATCTGATTACATAGGTTTCCCCATTATTTGATAGTTATCACATGTTTTGACATATTCTCTGGCATCCTTGAAAAGGGAAATCCAATAATATCCCAAAAGAAGTACTTTATATGTAGTTCGTCTGTCGGCAAAATGTCCTCCACAAGGTTCATCATGACATGCTTTAAGTATCTCAAGTACTTCATCTTCTTAAACAGATCTTCTAATGATCATATCAACTCCTGTTTGGTATAGTTATCCTTCTATCCAATAATAAGGTGCATTGGATTTGATGACTCTTTGTCTTTCTTTTGCTGATAACCAAGCAAGAAAATTTCTTGTAGCCAAAAAAATAGTGGTATTTACAAACCAAGTTTTAGTAGATATTGAAAAAATATATTCATCATGAAAATTATCTACTACATGAGTATTAGTATTACCATTCCGCATCCTAAAAAGGAAATCAACAACTATGTTTTCTTTTCTTGGCCTATATAAAATGGTAATATTGAATTCTTGCAATAATAAAATCCATCTAGTAATCCTACCATTAGTTATTGGTTTCTTCATAAGGTATCTAATGGAAGAATGATTTGTGTGAATAAAGGTCTCATACCCAGTGATATGGTGTCTAAAAGCATTGATAGCATGAACAACTTCTAAAAATTCCTTTTTTCTGACTATATAATTCAACTTTATAAGAGTTAAATTTTTACTTGTATAATATATGACATAAGGAGTTAAGTTTTTTTCTCCAAACACAACCCCTAAAGTTTTATCTAAGGCATTAGTTAAAATATGAAATGGAAGGGACCAATTTGGCCCTCTTAGAATAGACGTCTAATAAAAATTTTGTTTCAACAATTCAAAAGCTTTCTGATAATCAAAATTCGAATGAAATTTACAATCTTTAGTGAGTAATTTGAAAAGTGGTGAAGCAAGTTTTGTGAAGTTTTCTATAAACCTTATGTAATAACCTGAGAATCGAAGAAAACTTCAAACATCCCTTTGACATATAGGCACTAAAATCTTGGAGATGATTTCAACCTTTGATGAATCCACTTTGATTCCAACACTTGAAATATGATGACCCAAAACAATTTGTTCGTTAAACATCATAGATCAATTCTTATTACTTAATGAAAGATTAGCTTCTTTACATCTAACAAGGATTTTTTCCAATTTTTCTATAGCTTCTTCAAAAGTATTCCCATAAACAATACAATCATCCATATACACTTCTACACAATCATGGATCAAGTCAAAATATATAACTAATACTGCTCTTTGAAATACAACAGGTGCATTGCATAAACCAAAGGGAAGTATTCTATAAGCATAGGTACCACAAAAACATCTAAAATTTGTCTTATCTCAATCCTCAAGCGCAATTTGAATTTGCTTGTATCCATTGAAACCATCAAGAAAAGGGAAATATTTTTTTCCTAGTAGTGTATCTAAAACTTGACCAATGAAGGGTAATGGGAATTGACCTTTCAAAGTTGCTTTATTGAATTCTCAATAATGTATGCATACTCTCCACTTTTCTTTTTTCTTAGGCACAATAACCAAGGGTGAGACCCATTGGCTATCTAAGATTGGATAAATAAAATTCATATTGAACAAACACTGTAATTCTCATTTTACAATTTCACTTAGATTAGGATTCATCCTTCTCTATGGTTGTCTTACAAGTTTGACATTCTCTTGTATATAAATATGATGCATACATGTATTTGGATTGATTTCTTTCATGTTTGTATATTCCCATGCAAATACAAAGGAATGTTTTTGTAGCATCTTAATCAATTGTTCTTTTTGAAATTCCTCCAAGTTAGTATTGATATTTAATGTTTTTCCTAGATTAATCTCTATAAGAGAATTGCCAAATTTTTCCATTGAGTTCAATGATATTTTGGATTGTCAAGATGAAAAGTATTCAATACTACAATCTTCTTGAAAACTTTGGTCTAACAAATGCACACAATAATTTTGTTAATGATATGGAGAAAAAACATGATTATTCATCAAATTCATTAATTGATCTTCCTCATCATTTTGGGAGATAGTTAAAACTGGTTGAATGTCTTCATAATCTTCATCATCATTTTCAAACCATTTTTTATTCTCTATTTCAGTTATTGCTCTTGTTGGTGGATATAATGTGAACATTTTAGTGGTATTACCATTAGAAAGAAACATGTCATCATATCTACAACTAATAAATGCATCAACTATGGCTAACCATGGCCTATTAAGAATCAATGGATGACCTCCTAGATTATTTTGGGAGTTAATATCATGAAATCAACTGGATACTCCCATGAATTTATTGATACTGATACATCCTCTAATATATCCTCTAGTTTGATAACATACCTATTTGTTATTTGTAATAAAGAAGGAGTATATTGAAGATTGGTTAATTTTAATTTATCCACAGTATTCCTTGTCATCACATTTATAGTTGCACCTAAGCCAATCAATGTGTTTGGATTTTCGATACTTTTGACGTGGAACTTTATAATGGGACTCACTAGATCTAAATATTTTTCAATTGTTGTTTTTCCCATCATACTGTCTGCAATTTTTTCTATGGGTTGCACTCTTTGTATCTTTTTCTTTTTCTTTCTGGGTTTTTAATACACAAATCCTTTATTTTTTTTGCAAAAATAGGAGTTTCCTTTATTTCCTGAAGCAAAGGGATTGTAATGCAAATATTTTTCAACTCATCTAACATATCATAATCTGATAAAACTATTTTCTTCTCTAATCCTTTATCAATTTGTAATCTCTCTAGAAAAGGAGGATTATGTAAGGACATAAAGGATTGCTCAACTAAAGGAGTTGTAGGAGTTGGTATTATTTCATTGTCATGTGTTTGTGTGGGAATGTCTTCCTTTTGAGGATTCTTTTCCTTTTGAGGATCTTCCTCCTTTTCGGGAGTTTTATCCTCTTTATATTCCTGAATGACAATAGGAGGTGTTGTCTTTCATAAAAATCACCCATACCTAAGATGGATATCAATTAAATCTAGAAAAGTTATCATGTAAGCTTGAAAATTTTGGACTTCAACATTGTAAATGGGTTGCTAAGGTGCTTTATTATTGGGATTGGGGGGTGGTTGTGTAAGCGACTAATTTTGTTTTTGAGGAAATGAGGTAGATGGTAATAAAGGGGTTCACTTGTAATCAATTGAGGTTGGAATTATGGTTGGGAAGGTTATGGAGGCTGGGGTGGAGAATAATATTAAGGTTGGTATTGAGGATATTATTGAAAATATTAAGGGTGTTATGGATTTCTACCATAGGAACCTTGCCATCCTTGTGACCAAGATGAACTTTGAGGTTGAGGTGGTCAAGTTTGTCATGGTAGGGATCTGTTCCAATTACTTTGAAGTTGTGCATATGATCCGGATTTAAACAGGAACGTAACAAATTACAAAGATAACCATAAACCCAAAGATGCAGCAGAAATAATACTTCATGTCATTAATGTAAAATACTAAGATATGCTTACAAATAGAAAATGGAAATAAACAACTAGGGCGATGGTAGCTTATCTCTAAGAAGAGATGTGGTGGCCGCATGCCTCTGAACTCTTACAATGAAGCTTGAAGGCCTATTTATTGTTGAGAAACAATGGAAAACCCTTCACATCCTGAAACCTAACCCTAGAAGAGGAAACACCAAATTGTGGGCCCTGTTTGGGTAAATTGGTACATCAATTTCCCAGGGTCGTAACTTTGGCATACGATCTCCGTTTGACGTGTACAATAGCTCATTAGAAAGATCTATCCGAGCACTACAACTTTGGGAAGGGAAAAATTAGTTAATGGACCCATGTTGGCCCCAGATTTCCCAAAAAACGTCATTTAAGGCCTCAAAACGACTCTGGAAGTTCAGGGCCCGAAAAACTGCTAAAAATAGTAAATTGTGCTACAATTAAGGAAATTGAAAGAGATAGTTGTGGGGGTCCAAATGGGATAGGTCGGTGGCCACTAAAATCCACCTGGATCGTTCCTCCCCCCTTAGGAATCAATGGTCCCCATTGCATTGAGTTCCTCCATCCACTGAACTTGTTCCCGAGTGAGCTGTTCTGCAATCTTTGATGTGTCCAGTAATGGTGGGAAGCATGGTCGACGACGGTCCACATTGAACATTCGGTGCAAGTGAAGGAATGGAGGAATGTTGTGCTTCAAAGCATTGTTGCTTGTAGCCTTGGTACTAGTGTAAGGACCATGTCGGAGTGGTCTGAGTTTCTGATGGGTTCTGGTAAGGCGTTCTCTCTGCAGATGTAACCAAACTTTGTCGCCCACCTGAAGCTTGTGTGGTGCCCTTGTGGGTGAGGAGAAGTTGTTCATGTGTTCTGTCAAGACCGTATCCCTTTGCTACTGCTGCTGCGTGGAGGAACCCTTCGCGGGAGTCATGGATATGGTGACGATCTTCCCCTTACTTTGGGAGCGAACCAGATAGAAAATGAATTTCCTAGTCTGTGAGATGAGCTTGTTGCCTTTCTTAGCAGTGATCAAAGAGGTGGCAGTAGGTGGGGCTACCTCTGGTATCATGTATAATGAATTATTCAAAGAAATAATGACAGCACGAGACCTTGACTCATACACAACATGTCGCCTCCACAAATATGGTTGGCCTAATAGTACATCGCAAACATCCATAGGTGTAACATCACACAATACCTTGTCTGTGAGGGGCTTGATGTTGTAGGGAAGGCAGCACTACTGGAGAACTTTGAGATCTCTTCCTTCATGAAGCCACCCAATAATGTACGACTGCAGGTGTGGTGTAGTCGATAGGCCCAACCACTTCACGACCTCTGCTGAAATTAGGTTCTTTTGGCTACCACTATCGACAATGAATTGCAGTGGCTCAAGGTCGGAACATGCATCTTTTTCGAAAGCCTTCAACTCGGCCACCAGTGACTGCTTGGTCCGACACTCACTTGTGTTATGAGTGGGACTCTTGTGGAACTCACACCACTTTCCTGTGTCCTCCTTTGGCTTCATGGTGTTGTTCTTTTCTTGCAGCTTCGACGAGTTGTCTTGGGTCACCCTGCCTTAGCTTTTTCCTTTCGGCTTTGGATTTGCAAATCCAAAGTCTTGCTTCTCGATTTTGACAGTGTATCAGTACGTCGTGCTGAGTGAGGATATGTTCAGGAACTCCATCTCTTCTTGGATGTATCTGTGTAGACAACCGCGGTATTTGAGTACCATATGCAGATTAGAATCTTTGATACCCAACTGTGTGCGAAGGGTATGAAAAATGTTTGTGAACTCTGGCACATCTTGGTCCCTTACCTGCCGCAGCATGGTCCACTTTATGTGTTTGTCCTCGTAGATTTTGACAGGGTAGTACTGCTCCTTGATGGCATCCCGAAATGAATCCCAAGTGGGTGCGGCTGCAAATAGTGAGCCTGCGCTTTCATTCTTCTACTCGCAGTAGGTTTCCCACTAGTCCTTGACGTGGGTGGCTACTTTGAGAAGAGCGAAAACAAACTTTTCCCGACTCGAAAATTCATGAACAGAAAAATACCCATCTAGCAGATTTAACCATTTATCTACGGCATCTGTGTCTATTTGACCCTCGAAGATTGGGATTTCAAAATTAAGTTGTACCTTAAATAGTGTGGTGTTTCCAGAGTAGTTGTTGGAAGCCAATGCATCGCATTTGGGTAGCCGCTGAAGGATCTGGGAAAATTTGTCCATAATCGCATTCCTTTGCCGCTCGAGGGCTTCTTCAAGCAAGATTTTGATAGGATCTCCTGCCCCCTCGTCTTTCTTCTCATCTGCCATGGGAGGCTATCGGGATTTGCAAGGCTAGTCTTGCAAAGGTTCGACCAATTCAAGCCCTAACTCCTTATATCTTGACCTCATTAAGGACATGCAAAGAAAAACAGAGAAAAAGCATATTGCTCTAATACCACTGATCTGGATTTAAACATGAACGTAACAAATTACAGAGATAACCATAAACACAAAGATGCAACTGAAATAATACTTCATTTCATTAATGTAAAATACTGAGACATGCTTACAAACAGAAAATGGAAATAAACAGCTAGGGCAATGATAGCTTATCTCTCAGAAGAGATGTGGTGGCTACATGCCTCTGAACTCTTACAATGAGGCTCGAAGGCCTATTTATTGTTTAGAAACAATGGAAAACCCTTCACATCCCGAAACCTAACCCTAGAAGATGAAACGCCGAATAGTGGGCCCCGTTTGGGTAAATTGGTACATCAATTTCCTGGGGTCATAACTTTGGCATATGATCTCCATTTGACGTGTATAATAGCTCGTTAGAAAGATCTATCCGACACTGCAACTTTGGGAAGGGCAGCATTAGTCCAAGGACCCATGTTGCCCCCAGATTTCCCAAAAAAACGTCGTTTAGGGCCTCAAAACGGCTCCGGAAGTTCAGGACCTGAAAAACTGCTAAAAATAGTAAATCGTGCTACAATTAAGGAAACTGAAAAACTGAAAGAGATAGTTGTGGGGGTCCAAATGGGATATGTGGGTGGCACCAACATCCACTTGGATCAGCATAATATTGAAATTGTGCATTAAGATATTGTGCCATACTTGTTTGACGATGTTGCCAAGGTATTCTAGTAGCAACATAACAAAGTTGTTTTGGATTTTGACTTGTCCCAACGTCTTCTTGGTAAACAACCTTTAATCCTGGTATTGAAGGGAAATCCTTTATAGCATGAGTCTCTGCACAAATAACACAAATTTCAACATTATAAAGAGGACATTCTCTTAATGCATGTTTGTTTCTACATCTAGGACAATATAGACAAAGCAACATTTTCATTGTTTGTTTTGCATCCTCAACATATTAGTTTTCTCACTAGGATTACCAAGAATACCAATTTTGAATATATCAAGCAAATTATAAAGTTATGCTTGACTTATCATTCCCGATGCAGATTTACTTACTCTTGACATAAATGGAACTCTCATATTCCTGCCATATTTTGTCTTTCCTCTTGAAATATGTTTGCAGAATTCATAAATCTCTTCAAATGATAGTAGAGACACATCTTGTTTACCCATAAGGTTAAGAAGACCAATCCATCCATCCCTTATAGCCCTGAGTAAGAGACTTTTTAATGTATCAAGTCCTAAATTATGCAATTTAGCTCTTTTAAAATGATATTCAAATCTCTCTACTAAATCTTCAAGGCTTTCATCTGATTTTTTATTCATTTTAAAAACTTTTTCTCTAAGGTCATGGTGTATGCAATAATCTTTATATTTCTCTAAGAATAATATTTTCATATAATCCCATGTCCTTATAGAATTAGTTCCTAAACCCATAAACCGTTTGAGAGCCCCATAATTCAATGTGGTTGGAAACAATTTCAACTTTTTAGCATCAAACAAATAATCATAACATCTACATAATACTTCAAATTCAAAGATAAATGTTTTCGGATCCTCAATCCTCATACCATGGAAGTTAGGAAGAATGGATGAAGAAATGTTCTTCATAGTAACAATAGTGTTAGTATCTTGAATACAAAATCCAAAAGGACCTTCCTCTTCATGATAATATCCATCATTTCCTCTTCCTCCTCTTCCACCTCTACCACCTCTACCTCCTCTATATCCTCCAGGAGGTCTCCTACCCCCTCTACCACCACTAATTAGTGGATTTTCTTCTCCTCATACAATGTTTTCATCATGTATCTCTCCTTCTCCTTCTTCCATGGTTGATTCTTCAGAGTTTATGTAAGGTTCATCAACTAGATTGTCTTCCTCTAGTTCCTCTATCAATGGTTCTTCAAGAAAAGTTTTTCTTTCCTCATTAGGTAATTCTAACTCTTGTCCAATGAGTTGTTCACCTGTTGAAGAAAGGAAGATAACTCCTTAAGTTGTACTTATGGGTTCTTCTACAACTGCTTCTGTGGATGAAGTTGGTTGTTCTCTAGGTAGAATTTATGATCTTTGTACCTCAGGAAGGCTTATTCTACCCACAAAAGATGGAATGTGTGATATGGAAGGTGGTGTGGCTCTTACAACATCACGTAGTCTAGTGGGGGTGGTTGGTGATGATGGAATTAAACTTCGTCCTCTAATAAATATACCCCTATAATCTCATTCCCTATACATGCATCCTAAACTATTTTAATATGAGTTTTTAATTATGCATATAAGAATGAATGCAACTAATATGAGATGCAATTGCAACAAATCTAGTTAGGAATAACCCCACAATCATGATGCATAGGTTCTTACCACTCATCCTAAATAGATTTGTGCAAATAAAATAACATTAAAAAGTTATTACCTATGTGTGCTTCCCCAACAACAATGCCAAAAACGTTGGGTAATTTAATTATCTCTTAAATTACTTGCATTAAATGTCAATCCACGGTTCATATTCTTGTGAAGCACAATTGCAGTGTACATGGTAGGGAATTAACTTTTGGTCTACTCTATTGAAAGGAATTGCATAGCCTAAAATAAAGTCCTATCTATGAAATTATATCTATAATCAGTACACATAACTTTGTTTAAAGCAAGACAAAACTCCAATAAGGTTTAATCTATGGAAGGTAATGGAATATTTAATCTATTGAATTGAAATGATAGTTCTATTCTAGGAAAAATAAATGTGATTTTTATGAAACTAATTCTATGCTATGAAAGCTTTTTAAAGTTCTGAGTTCTTATTCTAAATTCTTTTCTAAAAAAAAAAAAATTTCCATGAAAAACCATGAAGTTTACTCTATGAAATTCAATTGATAATTCTATTCTAAAAAGTAATAAAACTTTGTTTCTAAGAATGCAATGAAATTCTATTCTAGGAGAAAGACAACCAAACTTCTATTCTAAGAGCAATTGGAAATGACAATTAACTATTTGCGGAAATCATTAAAAGAATAGACTAAAACTTTGTAAATCACGTGTGTGTGTACATCGATTAGAGTTCATTCATATGCAAACTCAACATCTATTCTTAGGAAGAGTGAATGCAAAATTGAAAACAAAACAAACATTTTTTTTTTTAATAATTTTACTCAAGCAATTGACCTATAGAAAGATGACATAAACAAGTAAGTAAAAGATAGAGAAAATTTGACTAAATAAAACAGGGCATTGCATCTACAATTTTAAACAAATAGAACATTGGTAATGAAATGAATTATGAATGGAAATGGAACTAATATAGCTCATACTTTTGCAAGGGGCCCTCCTAAGATGCACAAGTAGTTGTAAAACTCATATGGGGAACTTAAATCAACCACCAATACTTTATAAAAGTAACATAACTGAGATTATATTACTGGAAGTGCGTACACATAGTTTTGCAAAATAATAAGTCTGGAATTCAGATCAACTATCAAGACTATCTATCCGCTTCCAAGCGAATCAATTTATAACAATTATGTATGGGCTAAAAGCTAGTTACATCAAGCAACATCTCAGTTTTGTATTCCTAACCAAGTTCTTCCTTTTCATAATTCACTATCAGAGAAGTGAATCGTGAAAGGAACACATTGTCAACTCTAATATATTGTGCCTTCTTCAAATCATCAAATCTTGCTTGCTTGATATTTTGCCTTCTAAAGATGCGTAAGGTATTGCTTTGACTGAGAGTTTGACTTTAGTGTTGCGGTTGATCCATGGACTTCCACTTGTGGCTGATAGGTGGATCATGATATCAACATCAGTTGGAAACTTCTTATATGCTTTAATTGATTTATAGCTTTTGGAATCTTATAGAACCTTCGAATTAGCCACATAATGTTAGTGGAGCTACAAAATATGCAAGATTCAGTAGCTTACGCCTAATCAAGTCAATTCCATAAAGAAAAACATGTAGATATGAGACAATAATGGACCTTTACCTTATTACTGCATTTTTATGGATCTAATGGCTTTTAACTCAAAATAGAGGTATGGTGATATGAAGATAAGATATAAACTAAGTGAAAGATAAGAGATACATTCTCAAAAAAGGCCAATTTTGGAGGCTCAACATAGTATAAAAACATTTTTTTCTTAGTGTAAGTTTTGTGTGATGTCGAAGATTTTTTAGTTTTAACTTGACCATAAAATATGTCTCAATCAAGTAATGTTAGAGACATATGATTTGCATTATTTTAGAAATATTAAGCATATTCAATCATTTTCATTCTTATTTCAAAACTAACCAATGATTTTGAAATCATGTACAATCATTATTATGTAATTTCAAATATTTTACTAATAGTGCTAAACCATTTTTTAAAAGTTTTTAAGTAGCTCGGTCAAACCCATTAACTATAACAATTCTGAAAATGAACAATCGATACCAACTTTGGACATGCTGACATCGACTAAACAAGGACCTTATAAATAATCAAACAAGTTTGAACCTGCTTTTAAATAGGAATTTGGTAGAATTCTAACATTTCAAGCAATATACTATATAGATCACACATTTTGAATAAATTCATAATCTTTAGATAAATAAAAGGGATTGAACTCTCCTAGTGACCCCCTGACATTTAAAAGGCCCAAACCCCATTGCATTCATGTCAAAATATGAGTGTATCTGACACATCATAGCATTGGTAACCACACATTTGAGATTCCATATCCAACCATGAAATATATGTGTTTCCTAATGAAGCTAATAAATAGATCCATTTTATAAAAACCTAGATCTATCATCTGTGTATTAACCCATATAAACAAAACAAATCAATTTTATTATTTCCATTGGACAACTAAAAAACCCTTCAATTTGATTACTCTATCCTCCTAAATTGTTGTTTTATATAACATACCAATAGCCCATGGATACAAACACGCTGCAATAGTCTCAACTTTTAAAGTTCAATCTTAATGCTCAAGATTTACACTTAATTGTGCACATTGCAGGATTACATGGTATGAATAGAGATCAAAATAAGATTGCCATGTTTCACTAGTCTCAACACTCTTAATGAAGTTCAAGTCCTCAATTCTTCAAAATTTCACACTTTAATTGTCAACAATTTCATTCACTTAATTGTACACATTGCAAGATTCTTAAATGGAGATCAACAAAAGGATTTTTTAACAAGTTGAAAGTCAGATGATAGATAAGTCTATGCTTATCTTAAAGTTTTAAAATTATGAAGACATTACATATTTATTTTTCATTTTAAAATTTTAGTACAGGATGTTATATATTGTAATTCTTATTTAAATTCTTAAACATAAACATTTTTTTATTATTTTTTAAGAGGTTATTTATCATATCATATATAATATATATATAAAGGATAAGGTGCATTTTTAAATTATATATTAAAGGATAAGGTATATTTTTAATTCATATATTAAATTGGTGGTTTCGAAAGTAAAGTAAATGTTATTAAATATTTGATCCTTAAATGAAAAAAAAAAATATTTATTATAGAAAAATGTTATCAGATTGATATTTGAGAAGTTATGGTTTAGGACTTGCTCGTCAAAAGTGGTCGGAATCTGGGTAAAAAAATTCAAGAAATCTTGCAATCATGTTTTTGATGGTGGAAATAGATTCAACACCATCAAAAATCTCTGGGCACCCAAAATCTTGAATCTTGAAGTTTGATGGTTATAACTTGTATTTACAAAAATTCCAGTGGGATTTTATTATTGATGGTGGAAACAGATTCAACACCATAAAAAATCTCTATGGCACCCAAAATATTGAAGTTTGACAACTATAACCTAGATTTGCAAAATCCTGGCAGGATTTTATTAAAATCTTACCAGAATTTCCAAGAGCAAAAAAACAGACTGGTTAGACTAGGGGAGGGACGCCATTACCTGTGCATCCTCCCATCCACCTCAACTGTTGATGTGGAGACACATGCAAACTTGTACGACACCTTCTAAGTAGCTCTTGCCACGTGTTGTGGTGTGTGGGGGCATTTAAGATAGCAGTAACTTAGCCATTTAGGGTTTCATTCCACATGTTTTGTGGCATGTCTTCTCTGCCCTATGTTGTTTCGTTCGGGTTCGATGTGTGGGCGATGTGCTCCACCGACGATGGTTTGGGATGGCTCCAATACTGGTTCACCTTGTCCACCATTCTAGAGTTGCTCATTGGGCGAGGTTGCTTGCAGTGGTTCGTTAACCATTTAGGGTTTATGGTGTGGTTGCTTAATTACGCTTGGCATTATAATTTTCACACGTTCGTTTCTCATTCAAAGTTTATGGTTTTGTTGCTTTACATGTTTCAAGGGGGGTTTAACTTTGTCGTTTTTGTTGTTCGTTATGCCCTGTCAGTAGTTTACAAATTTCGTTGTTGATGTTCGTTCTGCACCATCGAGGGTTTACAGATACCTTGGTTGTTGTTTCATCCTCGTGGCCTACTATTTGGGAAGGAGCCAATGCAAAATTCTAATCAGTTCGAGGTCCATGAAGGTAAATTTGTAAATTCATGGGTTTTTTTTCGAATTTACTGTAAGTTGTTTGTAGGTTTTTTCCCAACTGCTAATTTTTCATGTGTTTACAAGATTTGGCTGCAAGTAATTTTTGTGGTTGTTGCAGAAAAGGTATGGCGAGGTCTGGGGGATGATTGGACACGATGGTGGCTTTTGCATCTATCCGGTAGGATTTTAAATCCTACCAGCCACTGTGTTTTTCAACACTTAAAATTGTTGTTGGGATTTTTGTAACTTTGCTCTTGTTATACTATTGTGTTTTTCAACACTTGAATTTGTTGGCAAATTAGCTCTTATTGAATGTTTTCTACATTTTCTTCTGATTTCTACTTGCTTTGTTATGATTTTTGTTTTCTTTGTTACGATTATGCTTGCTCTGTTACCCTCCCCTGAATGATAAATTGATATATATGTCATGGAATGATTTTATGGTTTAACTACTGAATCCACACTCCTGTCCTCTGCAGGTGAGTTGTTTTCCTTTTTTTGGGCGCAATGTTTAATTTAATTTTACCCTAGATTTAGCCTTTGTACCCACTAAATCTCAGGTGATTTTTTGAGTCTAAAATAATTTGGGTTGTGCCTGTTAAAGTTTTGTATTTGAATGTGCTAATTAGTCCATCCCTGGGGTAATCATATCTCGACCCTATGGTCTGTTTTGGGATTGAAATGCTCTGTGGTTCATCTGACTTGTACTGTTTAGACCTTCTTTGCCTTCAAATCTGATGTGAGCAATTGTTTTTTCTATGGTCTGATTAGCTCTATAATGGATTTTGACGTGGAAATCATCTTTGTGGTGTTTTTTGGATATTTGGATTGAACTGTTATGAGGGTTATATGATTTGGGTCTTTTAGACCATTTTGGGCTTCAAATTTCAAGCAGGCAATCATTGTTTACAGATTGTTGGATTGCCTTTGTAGTGAAATTTTATGCGGGCAATTAAATTTGAGAGGATTTTGAAGAAATCCCCCTTTTGTCAACCACTAAGTGAATTTCTTTGCTTGTAGGTAAAGCAAGGCGATATTGTCAGAAAGAAACATCATTTATGTCTTCATCTTCCTTTTCTATTATTAATATGCATGTTTTGATCAGTAGCTTGGTCTCTCATGAGTTTTAGTAGGCCCTCTGAGTTTGTAACAAGCGCTCAATGATATTCTTCAATGTTTCCCCAATACCAATTGGTGTGCATTTTATCCACCTTACTGTAGATTTCTCTTCATGGTAATCACTATGTACATATCCTAGATAGGTGACCTTGCTTCCTAAAACCCTTTCTGAAGGGTATCACGTCAGTTTCCTCCCTCTTCTGGGGAGGAAATATTTTATTCAATGGTTCTGCACATAAATTAATTGTTACATCAAAGAAATTGGATAAGGAGTAATTGGCTAAATTTATGGGATTAGAAAGTTAACCATACTTTACAGTAAGGCCTGCAGCCTGCCACGTTACAACTCATTTTCCTCTCTTGGTATGATTTGATCATGGCCTAAAGTCCCAAATAGTGTAACAACTACCTTACCAACACTTCAGATAAATGCTCAAATGCCTATAGTAATGCCTATGTTGTTTCTCATAGGATCGTTGGCAGGAGGTTGTGATTTGGTGCATTTCAAATTGTATTTGGAAGCTTGGGAACTATACATTGTATATGGTGGAGTTTAGTTTCTATGTTATCCAATGGAGGTCCTAAAAAACTCGCACAACTAATTACCCAACCTAATCAGTGTGAGATGGAACAATGTTTTTATTGCCAAATGGTGTTTTTGAGGTAAATTAACTTATAAGAGAAACTTTGCATTGTGTTTGGATTCGAAGTAAATTGGGTTATAAGGGAAATTCAATGCCGAGAGTGCATTACCCATTTGTATTATGTTTTAATTGGAAGTACATTGATTTATAAAGGTATTTTGATGTTCACAGTGGGTAGACCAGCCCATTTGCATTGTGTTTTAATTCATTTATGTATTGTTTGGAATAGAGCCTGCGATAATATACAGAGGTTTCACGTTTGAACTTCTTAGACAGATACTTTAAATGCAGTGGTTGCATTAATATGCGAAATTCATTTTCCGATTCCTTCTTCTATAACACTTACAATTAAAAGATGTAATTTCACTTAATGTTTGGGTTGGAACGAATGTACAATTAAAATATGTTTGGGTTGGAACATATGTACTTGTGTATTGTTGTTTCATTCCTTTGTGGCATTTGGTTTGTGGAGAAATCTGGATTTTATGTCATTTTGGAAATGGTTTTGGTTTTGGTCAGATTTAGTCTATTGCCTTATTGAGTTTATATCAGATGGATCCAAGTTGTCATTTTGTAACTTGCCATATTTAGGAGCTTCTTTATTTCTCTGTCTCCATATTTGTTGATGTATGGAATGTTAGGTTCTTTGACATATTTGTTGATGTATGGAATGCTAAGCTCTTTGTGAATATGAAACTAATAGCTATGTAACTTTTCTATATTAATGAATTTCAAGTGCTACAATTTATAAAATGAGAAAAATCCACAAGTTGGTATAACCATTTCTCTCATATTATTGAACTTATTCCTAAAATGTTCAATGCTTCTTTTAATTACATTACAAGTTTTTTGAGCTTGTTGGAGCGGATTCCTCTTTGTCAATTTTGTTCTTCTCCGTGATCATTGTAGTCATTAACTCTAAGGGATTTTAATTTGTCCCAAAATTTAGTAACATATGCAGTGGTCAGTAGAAGGACCGCAATTTATGTATTATTGCATTATGTTAAAGCAATGAATATGGAAAAATCATTGTCAATTTGGACAAATCTTTCTACTCTACATTTCCGTAAAAGTAAAGTTATGAATATGGGAATTTTTTTGCCATCAAGTCAAGTGTTTGTGTTGCATTTGATGTTTAGCATATTAATTTATAAGAGTAATTCAATGTCCATAGTTGACAACCCAAATGATTTTGTTTCAGTTGGAGGTGAATTGATTTATTAGAGAAACTTTGCATTGTGTTTGGATTCAAGTAAATTGGTTTATAAGGGAAATTTAATGCCCAGAGTGCATTGCCCATTTGTGTTGTGTTTTAATTGGAAGTGCATTGATTTATAAACGTAATCTGATGCTCGTAGTGGGCTGATCTATCAACCCATTTTCATTGTATATTCATTTATAAGAGTAATTCAATGTCCATAGTTCGCAAAATTGGAGGTAAATTGATTTATAAGAGCAACTTTGCATTGTGTTTGGATTCGAAGTAAATTGGGTTATAAGGGAAATTCAATGTCGAGAGTGCATTACCCATTTGTATTATGTTTTAATTGGAAGTAAGATGTCCTTTTGTAACTTGCCATCTTGAGGAGATTCTTTATTGCTTTGTCTCCATATTTGTTGATGTATGGAATGTTAGGTTATTTGACATATTTGTTGTTGTATGGAATGTTAGGTTCTTTGTGAATATGAAACTAATAGCTATGTAACTTTTCTATATTAACGAATTTCAAGTGCTAAAGTTTCAAATTTTCATATGTGGTGTGAGGTTAGGTACTTTTGTTGTCACTGTTTTATGGAATTTTCATATTAAAATAAGTGACTTGTTCAAGATTTCATTATTCACTTGTTTTTCATCATATTTATAAATGTATTGTAAATCATTTGGTGTGTAGAGGCATAACATAAAATCCCATTTGCATTCTCAGGTAAGATTTCTACATTATAATAGATTATAGATGTTCCTTTTGAAATGGATTTTGATTACAATGTCATAAACAGTATGAAATAAAACAACCTAGGTTGTAAGCCAAAATCTTTTTGTGACAAGAAAAAGAGACAATCCATTGAGAATCCACATCATAATGTGGTTACAACCAAAAACAAATGACACCCCTATTCTTTATGGCCTTGAGAATCTTGAGTGCCAAAACTCCTTGAGTTGCCTACTTGAGCCAGGTAGGTTGGCCTACCTAAAAAGGGTTGATTAGGAAATGGTTGATTGCTACCATATGATTGAGTCCAATTTGCACCTTCCAACCATGGAGGAATTGAGTACCCATACCTCACATTTGCACCACTAACCCCTGCATTAAGTGGAGGCGTGTGATGAGCATACATAGAATTGACACCTCTTCTGGTAGGAATAAGGCATGGGTAAACCCTCATTTTGATAGTGAGGCACTTGAATGTTTATGATGTCTTGAAATAATGGTGTATTATCTACAATATTGTCTAATGTGTTTGACATAATCTTGGTTTCATCAGCTATGCTTGCATCATTGTCAACCATATTGATCATCCCTTGTTCCTTTTCAAGCATTTGTTGTACCTTTCTTGATTCCTTTTCCTGTCTTGCCATTTGTTTTTGTTGGTCCTTGTCTAGATCATTCTTTTTTCTATTTTAATTCCTGCATTTCAATTTTTTTTTTTTTAGACTAAACTAACAGGTTTATATAGTCTTCTGAGGTGAGTAATTGTGAACTTCGGCCCAAACAGATACTACCCAGTGTACCTTGCTTTTTTTTCATTGATACTCTCTTTATTGGTAGTTTTAGGAATTGGCCAAGTATCTTCTTCGCCCATCCCACCTGCATGTCATTGCTTGGTACTTCCCTTTCAGTATCTGAGGCAATTGATTGAACTATATTGTTATCTTCATTTGATGCCTCATTATGTGTTTCATCTTTTTCCATTGATCTATTGTTGTAAAGACTGTTTTACCATTACAATCAAAATATAAAGACTGTAAACTGATATTCCATTTCAATCAAATGTAAAGACTGATATTAAGTTTTTTCATTTTATTCAGATTGACAGATTTCCTTTTTCAAAATTCTATCAAATAAATTCTATCAAATTAAATGCATCTGCGTACCTAATTCTCTGCGTACCTGGTTCTCCCGTCTGGTGTTGATCACATTGCTCCAAGTTTTCTGCGTCCATTACCAAACCCACTGATTCCTCCCTGCCAATCTGGGATCAACCTCTGCGGTTCCCAGATCCAGAGAACTTCGAAATGGAAGTCCACTGGCCCCCGTGCCCAAAACTCCAAGAACAGTTGAAGATTTTCCAATTTACAGTTCCAAAATTCAGCCCTTGGCTCATCCCTCAAACAGTTTGATTTTCCATCCATCACCCTTCTCCGTATTCCTCCCCCCGTACTTCTCCTTTCGATTTTTCTTATATAGGGAAGGTTTCTTTCCTCCCAAGAAACCCCACCTTCCTTTCCTCCAATTAATCGTAAGATTTAACCTTATCCTTTAAGATATTTTTACTTGAGTTGGTCATTATGCATTAAATGAGATTTTATCTTTATCATCTTAACCGACTTCGAGAAAAGTATTTTCTTTTAAGTACCTTGTCATGAATTGTCCAAAGATTTATGAAGTATTATAAATCTTGTCCATTGTAATAATAATGATTTATTATTTACATAAAATTTTATTAATAAAATAAATTAATATATTTTATTGTACTACTTATTAAATAAGGTATTAATTAATACTTTTTAAAAACTAATTCAGTTTCTTACATAGACATTTATATAATTAAATTAGTATGTATACTAGTGCAATGCTTGCGATGCATGTGTATGTAGCTATCATACACGCGTCTCGTAAGCATGCTAATAATCAGTAACTCAAGTTGGGTCATTACAATTGTCCACAAAAAAATGAACAATTTCACTACTCAATTTTGCTAGCTGTGAGGGCATGTTCATGCTTTGTTCATTGCTTGTTGAGACACTATGTTCAATCATATTAATTGAGGCTTCTACCAGCCATGACAGCGGGGTTACTTGGCTTGGCAATGTCAATTGGTCATTGTCAACTGCATGTTCAACAATGTCATTAACAATATCAACAACATAAGTTTCATGTTCTTGAGTTGGTAGAATAACCTCCATGTTACTGTGAATTTGTTCATGATTATACTGTGTTTCACATACAGTTTCATCATCTTCATCATATAAGTGTCCTTGAGAGAGGGAAATCATATTACCAGCTGCAACCACATCATCTTGTTCATCTACTTCTTGCACTTCAACACTTGTTTGGACGTGCCCTTTTTCCTGGCCATCCACATGAAATGCCTGGCTACAACCAGTATCATGCATAAGAGCATCATAATTCAGTGGCCAGATTCCTGTCCTCCTAAAGCCAACCTTGATATTTGATCGTGTCAGAGCCCTTTTAAACGCTTTACTTACAAGTTCTTCTAGCTTGAACCTTTTCACCTCAACCCCTGGATTCTTTGCCATCCATGCAACACACTTTGAATTGAAATAGTTCTTGAAAGGGCCAAACATACTAACATCAAGGGGTTGCAATCTGTGAGTGGTATGAGCGGGCAATGTCATCAGGTCGATGCCAAATTGTTTGCTTCCTCAATTGTTTGTACAGCCATATGGATTCCATGGCCATCTAATATCAATAGGTGTCTATTATTAGGTGAGACATCACCTGGTACAGATGCAACAAAGTGACAAAGCCAATTTAAAAACAATTCTTTATTCATCCATGCATGGAGGTGTGTAGCCATGCATGCACCTGGTTCACAATGTTGTATATATATTTTCAGTTGATTTTTACCTTTGAATGGATAAAATTCTAGTATTGAAGTACCAATTTCATTGACACAACATAAAATAGTTATCCACTCCCTGCTCTTAGGCAAAATATTTGGCACATTTCGGCTCCCTCTCTTGGAAATTACCCACATGCCACAATTCCTCCCTGCCTGTAAACATGTTTCATCACAGTTCCATATATGGTATGCACCATAAGAATGTTTATTGTAAGCACTAGAAAGAAGTCATAGAACTTACATACAACTGCAGGGTGCAAATTTAATGCTTTGTCTCTATCAAGGCCCTTATTTGTACGCAATACAAGGCATGGATGCATTTTTTTAAACCTAAACCACCATTATTTACCAGGAAACCCATCTTTGAATGGGTTTGGCCTTCCTTGACAGATTTGAGCAACTGTGGATTTGAGTTGTATCAAATCTAGCCCATGTTCTAATTGGGCCATCTCTTTACACCATTCAACCACCTCGACCTCCTCCTCTTTAGTCATAACTGTTAAAGGTCCTCTATGGTTTGTATGAGTCAGTCCATTTATCCAATAATATATTGATGAGGGAGGAATACCATGTTTTTTTGCAGATGCCCGAATTGAGTATCCATTAAACTCTATTTCGTCTATTGCAACTAACATTTCTTCTTTTTTCCATCCTCTTATAGCGTTGATCTTTTTAGTTGAACTTGCCCCTTGGACTATTGTTGATGGAGCCTCTGTGGGTGATGGTGTGACAACATCAACTTCAATCACATGGTCATCCTCAACAACGTTTCTTGGGGCATTGTTGACATTCACATCACCTTCCTGTCCTCATTTGACGATGGGCATTGGAGTTGGGCACCCAATGTCACTCTCCTGCCACTTCTCCTTGTATGAGCAACATAACTAACTCTTGCCATAGATGCAACAACCGCCAGAATTATGGCATACATTTAGTTAAGAATATTTGAAAATCATGTTTTCATACAAGGAAAAAATACTTTTGCTTTATTACGGGCAATTATCAACATGTATGTTAGTATCCTTGAAAAATCAAATCTACAGAATGAATTTGTTGTATGCCTTCAAATTTATCAGTGATTGTTGTTTTGATAACTTATTTTTACACTTAAAATACCACGACTGTATTTGTACTTGGAAAACTACTGTCAATTTCCACCTTCTTCTGGTACTATGAGAAGACCCCTCTACTTATTGTTGACTCTAACGCTTCATAAACTTCTGAGTGAGGCTTGTTTTCTATTGGCGCTATCCTGGTTCCTTTTATGGTTAAGATGTTGATCTGGTAGTTACTGTTATTTGAATTAATTTGTTTAGCCTCATGTTTGTGTTTATTTTTATTCATAGTGACCACAAACATCCAAGGTTTGTATTGGGAAGACATGGTTATTCTGCAAGTTGTTTGGTTGCTGAGGGTAGCCTTAGCTGTGTTCTTGGACCTAGTTATAAAGTGCATTGGCTTACTGTTTTCTCAATTAAATTTAATCCTTAAATGTTGAAAAATGTAAAGTCTGACACTTTTGGAGACACTCACAAACATCCTAGGAATTTCAACTGTTATTTTATAAACAATTAGTTTAGTTCTTTTTTATAAACTGTTATTTAAATTAAATTGTTTAGCCTCATGTTTGTCAATATTGTTTGGTTTCATTCAGTCTCTAAGTACCATGTCTGTCTCTACTCACACATTTGCATGCTTTTAGTATTGAATTTCCCAAAAGATCGTTTGGGTTTCTACATTCTTGTCATCTGAGAAGACCCAACTAGTTATTGTTGACTGTAATGCTTCATAAACTTTTGCACTGGTTGTCTTCCTTAGGTTTCCACCTTCTTTTGGTACTATGAGCAGACCCCTCTACTTATTGTTGAATGTATTGCTTCAGGTACTTCTGCATTTCTTGATTTCTTTGGGGCTATCCTTGAATTCTCATTTGTGTTATTTGGCAACTTAGAGAGCTAATGTCAATACTGTTGTTATTCCTATAGCTAACACTCTTCAGACAAGAAGGAAGCTCTAAGAGGAATTTCAACTATTAAAGTGTCACCTGGTTCCTTTTCTGGTTAAGATGTTGATCTGGTAGTTATTGTTGTTTGAATTAATTTGTTTAGACTCATGTTTGTCATTATTGTTATTCATAGTGACCACAAACATCCTAGGTTTGGATTGGGAAGAGATGGTAATTTTGTAAGTTGTTTGCGTGCTGAGGGTAGCCTTAGTTGTGTTCTTGGACCTAGTTATAAAGTGCATTCGCTTACTGTTGTTTCAATTAAATTTAATCCTTAAATGCTGAAAACTATAAAGTCTAACACTTTTGGAGACACTCAGACAACCTAGGAAGGAATATTTCCATTCAACCTGTTTTTGGACAAATCTGATATTTCTAATCCTACACATTGGCCAATATGATATGGGATTGGTCCCTCTAGATTGTTTTCAGATATATCTAATTGTTGTAGTGAAACCAAATCGCCAATACTTTCAGGAATGCTCCTAGAAATATGGTTTGAATTCAAAAATAATTTTGTAAGAGAAAACTTTTCTTATGCTTTTTGCATTTGTAGGTGTAAAATGATTGTCGTTTAGAAAAATTTGTTGAAGATGGTTCAAAGTGGCAATGCCCTCTGGTATTTTGCCAGTTAGATTGTTTGCCCCTAAATTTAAGGTGGCTAGCTATATCAATTTTGTTATGGCTTGAGGTATGCTATCAGTAAAGTCATTTTGAGCAAGATTTAGGTAGATGAGCCTAGTCAAATTGCCAATAGCTTCAGGTATGGTACCCATCATGCTATTTTCAACCAGATTTAGGGTAGAGAGGGGATTGGACCAGTGAGATCGTTGTATTCAATGGACAACACCTGGAGAGAAGTGCAGTTGCTCAGAGAAGTTAGAATACTTCCATTAAGATTATTGTTGCTTAGGCAGAGTTGTTTTGTTCTTTTTCATCTGTAGCTAGCCATACTAGCCAATACTCTTCATTATGGTTGTGTCATATTTTCCAATCAACTTTAAAATGATTCAAAATATAGAAAAATAGAAAAAATATATATTTTCATGAAAATGGAACTGTAAAAACTGTGAGAAATGAAAATAAAACTGTAAGAAAAATGTGTTGTAATTGAAATAACTAACCTGAATATACTGTCAATGTTCTATGATGGTTTGTCTCCAAGGCTAGTGAATAGTTTGAATGTTAAACATGTAACTTCAGCAGTGGTTTAACTTCTTTTATAGTTTTTTGCACTTGAATTTAATTCGTGGTAAGGATGGACATGGATTGCAATGAATTCATTTTGAATGTGTGATCTGGATTTAATTGGATGCAATCCAATGACTAAGAATTTGTTATTTGTTGATCCATGTGCTTTGAGCTATTTTAATGAGAAATAAAATGGGTTGGGTGTCATTTATTGAAGTTATTGGGTTGTGTGTCATTTATTAAACACAACGGGTTTAAATGTATTGGGTTGGGTGTCATTTATCAAACATAGTGAGTTTAAATGTTGAACAACATAGCTAATTTGTTGATCCATGTGCTTTGAGCTATTTTAATGAGAAATAAAATGGGTTGGGTGTCATTTATTGAAGTTATTGGGTTGTGTGTCATTTATTAAACACAATGGGTTTAAATGTATTGGGTTGGGTGTCATTTATCAAACATAGTGAGTTTAAATGTTGAACAACATAGCTATTATGGTGCAGAATGGATATTTATTTGGACTACATATCTTTAGTATTGAGTGGGGGTTTGAAGTGATTGCTACTTTGTACTTCTAAAATAGACCATTTTACAATGATTTATGGTTTTATCTGTTTTTTAGTTGAATAACTATGATTATCTTAAACATTAAAATAATATTTATAATCAGTTGTGAGCCCATTCAATATTTTGGAAAATTTTGAACATATTTACACTCAATGTTATTTATTTTTGTTTAAATATTATTTCTCCATGTGACATAGCAAATAAGCATAAAACCCGTCGAATTTAACCACTGAAATTTCGGGTGATAGACAACTTTTGGATTCCCCGAAAAAGTCGTCGAGCTGACTCACCGAATCAAGACCAGCGTGACAGAGGAGCCTGCGCTGACGCAACCCCGGTCGTGAGCTTCCTCGCCGTTCCAATCAACACTGGCGCAAAACCTGTTGAAAGCCACCTCCCCAGTCACCACCGAATCCATCCGCTTATTTCCTTCGTTCCTCTCTGCTCTGTGCCGTGGGTTGGTATTTCCTTTCTTGCCTGTGTAGGAGTTTACAGGTTATAAGCGGGCGCAGATCAAAATAATACGAGAACTGCTCCTCTGGTTTGATTTTAGACACTGGCCTTTACAAATTGTTGTTACTATTTTTAGTTGTTTTCTTTCCAGTCATTTTGCATCATCGCATATAGACAGCTGGTCTTTACAGTTAGTACTGAAGTTACCTAAGAATTGTGCTTGACCTGAACCCCAAACAGGGTACGAATAACACGGTAACGAATGGTGGCATAAAGCTAACCATAAAAGATAGACTTGTTCGCTGGTAGATATAGCACGGTGTAATGCATTTCTTGAAACCAAAACCACCCCATTTCAGGAAATATTTTAGATGCGTTGCTTTAGTAAACTCACTCAACGTATAAAGTAATAAGCTGAGAATTTAATCTAAACTAGTCGTGGAAAGCTCCCACCAGTCTAGCCCAAAACCACAGCGCAAATTGTTAGAATGCATTTCCTCATTATTGCTATAAAGTATGCCTAATTAATTGATGGTCTCCCTCTATGCAGTTTTGATTGTTTAGATATGATGTTTGATTTTGTCGCTACTCGAATATGACAGTAAAGTACATGGCTGGTTGTGATCCCAAAATGCTATATACTTTTTGAAATTTCTTTATGACAGAGGCCCGCTTTAGCAAACTGCCCTTTTTATTATCCAAATCCTTACACAAAAAATCAGCTCTTTTTTTCGGCATTGAAATGCACAGACTATTTTAATTGCAAATTTTGAAAATTCACTAAATGTACCTTGGGGCATATTCTTATTTTAGGTACACTTTATACTTTCCTGTGTGATTCATGCTGAGCATTACATTGGCGACATTGGACCGTCAGAAGAAAAAAGAAAGTAGGAGTAAGTCCCAAAACAGAGATTGAAAATACGCAATGAAGGGTATGTTCCATAATCCCATGCACATAACCATTTCAAGGCCAGATTAGCTATAACATTGAGCTATTTCTTTATATATATTTGTTTTGAGTAGTGATTAGTTGTGTTGATTCAAGCTTTTCCTGCAGAATGCTTGATATCAGAAGCACTGTGAAGTTAATTACTTAATTGCTATGATTTTAATCATCTAAAGATGGGACTCTAATATTCAAGAAGTCCTCTTCAAAACGAAAATCTGATACGCTCTTACGGGTATATTAATACTGTTTGAATTCAAGGTTAATTCACACTGGCACGCAGTAGGAAATAATTTTGCACAAACATCTGACATTTTATTCTATTAAGATACTTGACTTCAGAGTGCGTCTTATTTACTGATATATCAAGGGAAAGGATTGCATATAACTTCCTAGGGAGATTTATCTACCCACTGGTATGTTTGAAGTTTTGCAATTCCGCAGATCATTTTGGTTCAGGGTAATTTTAGGTACCTCTTTTGTGTTAGAATGCAACTTGTTTTGCGAACCTTGTGTCGTCCTCTATGAGTCGGTTTGCCAGTGAAAGCAGGCTGGTATCTCATCCTATTTAAAGTGGTCTCCCGAACCAATTCGGGGTCTCATCGCATCTGATCTCCTTGATAGAGGAACTTCTCATAGAACTCTTTGGAAGATACAATTACAGAGGGAACAATATTGCATGAAATAACTGTTAGTTTACCTTTTTGTTCTGAGCATGTTCTCCTGTTGCTGGTAGAGTACTCAACCTTTGCTGTAGGCACTTGTGGACGAGCTTCTCATGTAGGAAAGTTGTCTGTGTGCACCTCGTTTTATTTTTGGTAGGATGCATTTAACTAGGTATGCAAGGTGCATTTCTTAGGGCAGTTACCTCTTGAATGTGGTGCAAATTGGCAACTAGGGCCAAACTCCACATGGGTCATCTTATTTATGACAGCTGATATTTTTATTAGATTCCTCTCTCGGAGAGGTGTAGGATTGATCTAAAGATCATCCAATTCTGACATGTACAAATGAAGATATGGATTTATTTATATTATGGACAAATTGTCAAGGTCGGCCAGCAAGCAAAACAGGCACACAAACCCCCAATTCATCATCAACGTTGCATATAAAAAGGAGACCTTAAGTCATTTTCACCGTCATCTCATCACACATATCTCCTCTTGTGATTGGGCAGACTATCGGAGGCAGTCTTCTCTCTCCACACATGTGAACTAGGGTTTCTGTTTGCTGCGTTCACCGAGCTGCTGGGAGGCTGTTTGACTGTGTTGACTTGACGCGTTGACCTGTTTTGACTTCGGTTTGGGTGAGGAATCTCTGTTTAAGTAGGCCACAATTCTGGGCACGAAAATCGAGGAGTTTTGCCCAGCATTCACTGTGGTTAGGGCTTACCGCAGGTTGACTGTTTGACCAGACTTTGACTGGGCAGAATTCGACTGTTTTGAGGGCTATTTCATCTTGCTATTTGGAGGTCGAAGTTGATTGAAGTTCACTGAATCTTTGACTCTTGAGGGTCAAATCTGCCTTGTTGACCAGCGTTGACTCTTCTGGTTAGGGCTCTTTTGCTGCTGTTATAAATTATCAGAATTTGTAAATTGTACTCTCTCTCTTTGCTGAACTATTGAAGACTACAAGAATATTTGATCAAGGGTTTTCCCACGTTGGGGTTTGTCCCTCGCTGGTGCCACATCTTGTGTCCTCTTGTCTTGGCTTGTCTTCTACTATTTATGTTTATGTTCTATCAACATTTTACTTACATGTTTATGTGATTGCTAAACTGAAATTGATATTGGGCTCATAAAGAAATTGAAGTAAAATTGCTCTAAAGCATAGAACATACCATTGTTGCCTAAAATTAACATGGTATCGGAGCTGAGGTGAAAACAAAGCCCAAGCAAGAGTGAAAGAGAAATCACCAAAGACAGTTGGACAAAGACAAAAGACTCAATGGGTTCCTCATCCTACTTCCCAGGCGAAGACAAGTTCCATGATAAATCTAACTATCATGGATGAAAGATGTCTCTTGATTTGACCTTGGAAGAGAAGGAGGTGATGGATTATGTGCAGGGTAAAATTCCTAAGCCTCCTTCAAATGCACCGTCTGCTGTGAAGACGAAGTACAATAAGGCTGAAGTCAAAGTGAAGAAGATTATCAGGGATTCCATTGACAAGCATCTAGAAGAATTGATGTCGAGATGCATTCAAGAAGAAACAAGAATGGTAGAGCATGAAATGCCTTCTAATAGAATCAACCCTACTGCATTCTCTGCTCATGCCAAAAGGAGGAATAATGCACGGTCTAAAGGTCATTTCCATGGAAAGCTTGGATTTAAGGGAGGAAGGAAGGGCAGGTGCTTTGTTTGCAATAAGTTTGGCCACGATGCAAGGGAGTGTCCTAATAAAAGGGATACACCTCGAGATGATGACTATCATAACAACTCCAGGGGCAACTTCAACAACAACAACAACAACAACGATCAAAGGAATGACAAGTCCAATGGCGAAGGAAAAAGTAATGTGGGACATCAAGGAAATGGTCGACCCTCCAAGAAATCAAGGAACTCCAAGTATGATGAATCCAATGTTGTTAACAATAAGCAAAAAGAGTACTATCTTATATCGACTCTCTCCACTGCCTCTCCTTCTGACACTTTGGGAAATTGGCTGATTGATAGTGGTGCATCAAGGCACTTCACCGGATACAAGGAAGCCCTCTCTAACTTGATAGAAAATGAGACACAATTGGAGATCATCCTTGGAGACGATGCCACCTATCCCGTGAAGGGAGTAGGGAATGTTACCCTTCAATTGAATCAAGGTAACACTATTCATTTGCAAGAAGTACTATGTGTTCCCGATCTCAAGAAGAAACTGGTGCCCATTTCAATAATGGAAGATAAAGGATTCAAGGTGGCTTTTATCGATAGAAAGGTACGTGTTTGGAAAAGAAATTTCAAGGATGCTTTTACTCTTGGGTTCAGGGTTGACAGTTTGTATCAAGTTGGGGGAAGTCCATTGGGAGCCATGTCTTGCGACACATCTCTACAATCTGAACTACGGCACCGGAGGTTCGCCCATCTTCATTATAAGGCCCTACCCAATGTGAGACAGATGGTGACAGGTATGCCCGAGTTCAAAGTAGAGCATGAAGGTGTATGTTCGGGATGTGCCGAAGGAAAACTTACAGGGGGACCATTCCCCTCAAGTAATAGCAAGACCACATACATATTGCAATTGATCCACTCCGACATATCTGGTATGATGCCTGTAAACTCCTTGGGAGGATACTTATATTATCTCACCTTTGTGGATGATTATTCTCGCAAGACCTAGATCTACTTCTTGAAGAAGAAGGATGAAGTGTTCACCTGGTTCCAACATTTCAAAGCCTTGATCGAAAACCAATCCGGGAAGAAGATCAAGATATTGAGGACTGATAATGGTACCGAGTATGAATCCAATGAATTCCAAGATTATTGTAGAGAAGCTGGCATTAAGAGGGAGACTACAACGTCATACACTCCCGAGCAGAATGGTGTGGTTGAAAGGAAGAATCGCTCTATTGTAGAAGTTGTCCGTGCCATGCTTCATGATCAAGGCCTTCTGAAGTTTCTATGGGGTGAAGCTGCAAATACTGCCGTGTATGTTCAAAACCGATGCCCTCATCAAGCATCGGGCTCCAAGACTCCCGAAGAAATGTTCACTGGTAAGAAACCGGATGTCTCATTTTAGAATTTTTGGAAGCACTGTATATTTTCATGTGTCGAAAGAGAAAAGAAGGAAATTGGGTGCATCTGGGAAGAAAATAATCTTTGTGGGCTATAGTGAAAATTCTAAGGGATATAGAATTTATGTGGTTGGTCAAAAGAAAGTTGAGATAAGTCATGATGTCACCTTCGACAAAGATATGACCCTCAAGAAGATCAACAACCTTCCTATCCTAAAGAAGGACAAAGAAGCTGACACAGGAAATTAGGGTGAAAAATAGGACGAAACGATGCCTGATGTTGATGAACCTATGGATCTTATTGATCCACTCCCTCATGAGCCTTCCTCCTCAAGAGGAGACCCTCATGGCTTAGGGAGACTCTTGAAGATGCTGAGAGGCACATTGCACCAAGGGGGACTTTCCGTGAAAGCAAGAAGCCGAACATGTACCAAGGATATTTGACCGCCATGAGCACTATCATTCAAAATGAGCCTTCATCATTCGAAGAAGCCGCAAAGCAACAAGTATGGAAGGATGCTATGAATGAAAAATACGGGTCAATTAAGAAGCATGATGTCTAGGATGTGGTCCCTAGACCCCAGGACAAATCGATTGTCACTTCTAAGTGGCTCTACAAAATCAAGCATGGAGCTGATGGAAGTGCAGAAAAGTTCAAGGCTCACTTTGTTGCTGGAGCCTTCTCTCAAAAGGAAGATGTAGATTACAATGAGATATTTGCACCTGTTGCTCGATACACCACCATCTGCTCGATCATAGCCCTTGCTGCCTCACAAGGATGGAACCTACATCAGATGGATGTCAAGACCGCCTTCTTGCATGGTTCAACCAAAGAGGAAGTCTATGTGGAACAACCCGAGGGGTTTGAAGTTCATGATCAAGAATCTCATGTATGCAGGTTGAAGAAAGCTCTCTATGGATTGAAGCAAGCACCTCGGGCTTGGTATGAGAGGATCGATAGCTATTTGATGAAGCTAGGATTCACTAGAAGTGAAGCCGATCCGAAACGTTACTTTAAGATTTAAAATGATAAACCTCTCATTTTGGTACTTTTTGTGGACTACCTCTTTCTGATAGGTGCAGACCTCTCATTCTCAAATGTAAGAGGGAGTTGGCTTCTGAATTTGAGATGAAGGACCTAGGATCGATGCACTATTTCCTAGGGTTGGAGGTCTGGCAAAAGCCAGGTGAAATTTTCCTCTCTCAAGGAAAATATGTTGCGAAGATATTGGAAAATTTGGGATGGTGGACTGCAAGCCTGTGACTACTCTGATGGAATTTAACTTTAAGAAGTTATTTGGTAGTGTTGTTGGACCTGAATTGCGAAATGCTTTTGAGTATCGTCAACTCATAGGAGTATTGATGTTCTTGGTGAACTCCCGTCTGGACATATGTTTTGCAGTTAACACATTGACCAATAAATGGTTGAGCCTCATCATATACACTGGATTGCTGTCAAGAATCTTCTGAGATATCTTCGGGGCACAATCACTCATGGACTGAGATACACTGCCAGAAATGTGAAGCTGCATGGTTATTTTGATGTTGATTGGGCTGGCAGTGTGGTGGATTGCAAGAGCACTTCTAGATGTTGTTTTGCGTTGGGTTCTGCTTCGATATCCTAGATGAGCAGGAAGCAGAAATCGGTTGCCTTGAGCACCACCGAGGCCATCGCTGCTAGTATCGCCTCTTGTGAAGCTTTCTGGTTGAGGAAGCTCTTCAGTGAGCTATTTGGATATGTGCTGGATACCACCGTGATCTTCTGCGACAACGAGAGTGGGATTCGATTATCAGAGAATCCTGTGTTTCATGATCTCTCCAAGCATATAGATATCAGGTACCACTTTATCCGGGATATGGTACAACAAGGAGCAATAAAGTTCCATCACATTGGGACTGATGAGCAAGTCGCCGATATTCTGACAAAGCCCCTGGGGAAGGTCAAATTGTTGGCCTTCCAAGAATGACTTGGAGTCGTGGAGAGACCATTTTATGAGGGCCCTGTATGAGATGAACATTGACCTCTGGGAGCTCTGGGGGGCTTGGGGTACTTCTTGGAGTGGTGACCAACCATAGGGTGAGTGGTTCAGCCTTCCCCTAGTGGTTTTTTGTGTACATGGTGAGTGGTTCATCCTTCCCCTGTGATACCCCTTGGCGACATGTGAGCAGGATGATTGGTTCATCCTTCTCCTACCGAGACATCCTACCCATGTAGTTTGGGACTCATGGGAAGTACCTCTCATCTGGCCAATGAGTAGGGAAATGACGATAGGGACCATAGTACTACTGACGTGTACTACTGTACTCCCTATGCTAGGATGTTCGATATTGATCTAGGATCAATGGGAACTGACTTCGGGTCAGTAAGAGTGGTATGAGACACTCTCTTTTGATTGGGATTGACTTCGGGTCAGTAGAGAATGGTATGATACATTCTCGATCACTTCTTCTTCTTCATAGTTCATTAGAGAAGAGCAGAGCAGTGTATGGATGACAAAGATGGTACATATTGGCATATGGATTAGCAGGTGGAGTTCTCCCTAGTTGAGAGGGAGTGTTAAAATTGGGAACTAGGGCCAAACTCCACATGAGTCATCTTATTTATGACAGCTGATATTTTTATTAGATTCCTCTCTCGGAAAGGTGTAGGATTGATCTAAAGGTCATCTGATTCTAACATGTACAACTAAAGATATGAATTTATTTATATTATGGACAAATTATCAAGGTCGGCCAGCAAGCAAAACAGGCACACAAGCCCCCAATTCATCCTCAATATTACATATAAAAAGGGGACCTTAAGTCATATTCACCATCATCTAATCACACATCTCTCTCTCCTCTTGTGATTGGGCACACCATCAAAGGCAGTCTTCTCTCTCTCCACACGTGTGAACTAGGATTTTTGTTTGCCGCGTTGACCAGCGTTGACCGAGCTGCTGGGAGGCTATTTGACTGCGTTGACTTGATGTGTTGACCTGTTTTGACTTCGGGTTGGGTGAGGAATCTCTGTCTAAGCAAGGCGCAATTTTGGGCATGAAAAATGAGGAGTTTTGACCAGTGTTGACTGTGGTTAGGGCTTACCGCAGGTTGACTGTTTGACCAGACTTGGACTGGGCAGAATTCAACTGTTTTGAGGGCTGTTTTATCTTGCTGTTTGGAGGCCGAAGTTGACTGAATCTTTGAGGGTCAAATTTGCCCTGTTGACCAGCGTTGACTTTTCTGGTTAGGGCTATTTTGCTGCTGTTATAAATTATTAGAATTTGTAAATTGTACTATCTCTCTCTGCTGAACTATTGAATACTAAAAGAAGATTTGATCAAGGGTTTCCCACATTGGGGTTTGTCCCTAGCTGGTGCCACATCTTGTGTCCTCTTGTCTTGGCTTGTCTTCTACTATTTATGTTTATGTTCTATCAGTGTTTTACTTACATGTTTATGTGATTGCTAAACTGAAATTGATATTGTTGTCATAAAGAAATCGAAGTAAAATTGCTCTAAAGCATAGAACATCCATTGTTGCCTAAAATTAACATTTTTGTTCAGGGTAATCTTAGGTACCTCTTTTGTATTAGAATGCAACTTGTTTTGCGAATCTTGTGTCGTCCTCTATGAATCGGTTTGTCTGTGAAAGCAGGCTGGTATCTCATCCTATTTAAAGTGGTCTCCCAAACCAATTTGGGATCTCATCGCATCTGATCTCCTTGATAGTGGAACCTCTCATAGAACTCTTTGGAAGATACAATTACAAAGTGAACAATATTGGATGAAATAATTGTTAGTTTACCTTTTTTCTCTGAGCATGTTCTCCTGTTGCTGGTAGAGTACTCAACCTTTGCTGTAGGCACTTGTGGACAAGCTTCTCATGTAGGAAAGTTGTCTGTTTGCACCTCCTCGTTTTATTTTTGGTAGGATGCATTTAACTAGGTATGCAAGGTGCATTTCTTAGGGCAGTTACCTCTTGAATGTGGTGCATTAGTCAGTGAGAGATTCCCTTATCCATGGTGCATACTCTAGGAGTTCCACTCTTGCATGTGGTGTGAGAAGATTCCCTCATGAATGGCCCATTCATTCCATGTATGTGAAACACTTAGGAAAGATTCCTTTACATGCATAAGCCTGCGAGGCACACCACTCTGAGGCTTTTCTTAGCTTGTTTGTAACCTCTTTTTCTCTTGGTATAGAAATGAGAGGAGGGTGCACTAGTTAGATGAGAAGTTAGATGAGTTAGTGTGTGAAGCTTTTTATTGTTGTGAGAGCTTGGTGTGTGTGCAGCCTGTGGTTTATACAAGCTGCTGTAATTTATTCTTTCCGTATAATAGAGAGATATGTGATTGCTGCTGCACGATTTAGCATGCTTTCCTGAATTTGTAGATATATATTTTTAGATAAAATATTTTGTTTAGTGCCGGATTGATCTAATCTCGTGATATTCAGTGGCTGTACTTTTTGAGTTATCAATCCTATGTTTTCATAGTTGCAGATTTGAAGTTTTGATAGGTGTTTTCCTAACATCTCAGTTTCAGCTGTACGATTAATTCGTTGAAGTTCAGATTCATTTATCATGTACTGAAAATTTAACATGGTTTCAGAGCTGTACATCTGAAATATTTCCTTAAATGCATGGAGGAGTTTGTTGCATGTGAAAGGTAGCTGTTATTGGAGGATTTCAGTGGGCGTGATGCTTTAGGAATCTCCAGATTGTAGTGATCTATGCCTGAGATAAGCCTAAAGAGTTGTGATGGGTTTATGGGTGAGATGCCCAATAAACTCTAGTAATTGGAGTGTTGGTTTATGCTTATGAGAGGCAATTTGAACCTGTGAGAGGTTGCTGACATGTTTTCTGACTGATCTGTTTGTTTAGAGCGTTTTCAGTGAATTGTAGGATTGGCTAACTTTGAGATGTCTGGTCTTAGAGAGTGTGATCAGATAGGCGCTTCCAACTTCACTTCTTGGAAGTGCAGGTTTCAGATGTTGATGAAGGAGGTTGTGTTGACAAATCTAGTTTTAGGAGGAACTTCTTGTACATGTTTAGTGTGAACTGCAATAAGTGGTTTGAGACATTTCTTTTAGTGACCACTTAGGAAAAGTGGGAAATATTTCCGTCTTGTAATTTCACTTGAAAAATAAAAGAAAAGGTGAAAGTCTTATGTTTTGAAGTGAATTAGTCTTAGGAATCTAAATGAAATGTTCCAGAAGTTCTAGAACATTAGTGACTTAGGTTAGGATTTAATCCAAGCCATACATCTGATGATTGAGATAGGTGGCATGTAAGAACCAAGAACTGAAATACTGTAAGAACCAAGAACTGAAATACAGGAACCGTAAAGGATTTTGAATACCTACCTGAACTGCTGCCTGCTCTGGTGTAGTTGATGACGCTGTGGCTACTCTGATCCAATTACAGGGAAACCAATTCCACCCAGCCAGACTGAGTAGAGCCTGGCTGCTCAATCCAATAAGCTTCTCGCAGAAGCTCACTGTCCCCCGTGCCCAGAACCTTAGATTGATTAAAGCTCTTCCAATGGCAGACCTTCCTCCTTTCTGAATTCCTCCTCCTGGTTTTTACCTCCATTGTTCAACCCCCCTTCTCAGCTCAGTTATGCGGTTTTATAGCCTGGGTTTAGCGGTGGCTGCCCTGTACACCAGCGACTCCACCGCTTTCTCCCGCGGTGACAGCTTTCCCATGCGCGTGAGTCATCCTCCCGTTACAGGTGTTCATACGTAGCATTAAGGTTTTATAATGTTTAACCCTTATATATGTGTTATGGTTATTATAATACTATTACGCCTCCATATAACCATATATGTATCCTTTTATAACCTTATAACACTTATATGTACTTTATCATGTTTGTCTTTTGACCTTTTGATATTCATGTATACTTTTATTTTATTTATGTTTGTTTTTAATATAAACTTTATTTATGTTTGTTTTTAATATAAACTTTTAGAACTTTAGATTAATTAATTATTGGTACTAATACTGAATCTTTATTCCATTATATTAATATCATTTTTTTTTTATCCTTTCCGGAGCATATAATATGTGTATTTAGAGATGGGTCATTACATACACTCCCCCTTCAGAAAACTTCGTCCCGAAGTTAGAGTTTTAGGTTTAAGGTTTTAATGGACATGTCTTTCCCTATCCAGGTTGCCAAGCTATTCTAAAACCATCCTATCCTTCCTAATCTCTTCTGCTCCCATCCTATCCGTCCTCTACTGGAGTATGCCATGGCATCGGTTTTACTGACCTAACCATTCATAAACTCTAAGGTGATAGCGTCGGCTACACCGACCTGATTCCCAGTAGGCATTCGGCAGTCATCATCACACGTCTAGGGGAGCATGGTCTGCACAGTCCTCCCATGACTCCAGGGTTCGGAGGATAAACGGTGGGTAACACCTCCACCCCTCCCAGTAGAATTAGGGATAATACCCTATCATAGAATCACTTTGAGCTTTAATTGCTCTAATACCATGTGTAAGAACCAAGAATTGAAATACTGTAAGAACCAAGAACTGAAATACAGGAATCGTAAAGGATTTTGAATACCTACCTGAACTGCTGCCTGCTCTGTTGTAGTTGATGACGCTGCGGCTACTCTGATCCAATTACCGGGAAACCAATTCCACCCAGCCAGACTAAGCAGAGCCTGGCTGCTCAATCCAGTAAGCTTCTCGTAGAAGCTCACTGTCCCCCGTGCCCAGAACCTCAGACTGATTAAAGCTCTTCCAATGGCAGACCTTCCTCCTTTTTGAATTCCTCCTCCTGGTTTTTACCTCCGTTGTTCAACCCCCCTTCTCAGCTCAGTTCTGCGGTTTTATAGCCTGGGTTTAGCGGTGGCCGCCCTGTACATCAGCGACTCCACCGCTTTCTCCCGCGGTGACAACTTTCCCATGCGCATGAGTCATCTTCCCGTTACAGGTGTTCATACGTAGCATTAAGGTTTTATAATGTTTAACCCTTATATATGTGTTATGGTTATTATAATACTATTACGCCTCCATATAACCATATACGTATCCTTTTATAACTTTATAACACTTATATGTACTTTATCATGTTTGTCTTTTGACCTTTTGATATTCATGTATACTTTTATTATATTTATGTTTGCTTTTAATATAAACTTTTAGAACTTTAGATTAATTAATTATTGATACTAATACTGAATCTTCATTCCATTTTATTAATATCATTTTTTTTTCCCGGAGCATATAATATGTGTATTTAGAGATGGGTCGTTACATGGCAGCTAGGATTGAGGAGATTGTTATTTTCTCTTAAAGCATAAAGAGGACGAGATAGGAGAATTTGAACACACATGAGAAGAGAGAAATAGAGTTGGAAGACGAAAAAGTGCATTCAAGTAGAAGAAAAGCAGCAGATTGCTGAAGTTACCAGTGAGTACAGCAGGCTGTACAGGCCATACCACTGCTGTAGCTATCCTTTCCTTATGCATGGGCTGTACACCCTTAGATCTAGCTATACAGTCTCTGTGATTGCTTAAGTACAGTTCAGTTAAGTGTTGGGAAGGAGGGAAGAGGAATTTGTTGTTCACAACAGGTTGAAAAGAGCAGGCCATATTGTTGTAGTTTTTTCCTTTACACAGGCCATTCACTTTAGATCTAGGAGGTTGAATGACCATACAACTTCTAGTTGAAAGCAGGTTGTAGAGGTCGTGTTGTAAGCTTTGATCAAAGGATTGAAAAATGTTATTTCTTTTGTTGTTCATTTTCTAGTTGTTGTGTGATTGTTGCCATGTTCAAAAATTTAATTTTCTGCCTTTAAATAAATTTTGTTATGAGTTGAAAACAGAGCTAGGGTTTCCACCTGCAAGCAGACTAGCTTTAAGAGTCTGCAATGGCTCCCTCTGGAGGAGGGCGAGCAGCCTCCTATCAAAATGCTGTTGCCGGAGGAGGAGTAAGCAGCCATTCTTGCAGGCCCATCAATTCCCATCAAAGCAGAGGGCACAGATCTAATCCACAGTCTAATCCCAATGAAAATCCTGGTGCAGCCGTGTATTCAACAGGGCATCAGAAGTCGAATCAGGTCACTGGAAACCAGAAAAGAAATGGAATATGCATACCTTAAGCAGTGAAAGCCCCTAAATATGAAATCACCTCAACTCACATTACAAAAACAAATGCAATATGTGCAGGATCACACCTTAATCGGTAAATTCACGGGGTTATGTTCCATAGAAAGAGCCTTGATATGGATTTGGAAGAACTGACAATCCAAAGGAGATATAGAGTTGAATCAAGGGTCAAAGGGTTTTTCAAAGCGATATTCAACAAACTGGAGGATCAAAACAAAATATTTCAAAAGGGATTGTATTTTTTCAACTCTGCAGGACTATATATGAGATTTTGGACGGAGTGATTAGTCCCGACAAAGAGGACTTCACAATGGCCCTGGTTTGGATTGGGATATATTCACTTCCCCAGAAATTATGGGACCAAGAAATATTGGAAGTAATAGGGAACACCATAAGATTTTTGTAATGTGCTCAGAAGCCACCAAACAAGGAAGATATACCTTGTATACTCGAATATGCGTGTATATGAATGTATGTCAACCATTTCCGGCTAGTATTTATCTAAGTTACCAAGATAATATTTGGCATCAATTCATAGATCACGAGCACATTCCATTTAGATGCTGAAAATGTCATGAGCATGGGCATTTTTTTAGGGGATGTCCACTCAACCAAATGCCACAATCGACCAAACCCCAAATAGAAAAAGATCAAGAGGGTTTCAAATGAAGTTGCATTGAAACGAATACGGGAATGGATACAGAAACAAGGTTTGAAACGGATACGACGAATTTTCAAAAAATCTGGATACAATATGGCAAGGAAACGACACACCCACACACATATAAATATATGGCAAAATAAAACTTTCATATTGCCATTCATCTTTTAGAATCTAGATTCTATATTTAAAAATACATAATCATCATCATGAATTCTACACAAACAAATCATCATCACCAATTCAGCTTAAACATTGTCATCATCATTAGAGATTATTATAACATTCAACATATCATCAAGTTTCTGTTTCCAATTTCAATCATCAACATCATCACCAAAATTAATAATGTTAAATGCACACTGCATAGTACAAATTACAAAATTGAACTATGACTGGCAGTCTACTATCATATGACATATTATGGTATTCAATGTCCATTGTTCAAAAGTTTAAAACATTATCATAAATTACATTTACATATTATTAAATATGTTTTCATCCATGTAATTAAGATTCACATCATCATTTGGATCCTCTCCATGAGTGGGAGCATTGCTGCAATGTCCACTTGAAGATGCAATTATTGGTGCCTCATCAAACAAAATGATATGAGACATGGCATTCAATGTCAGAAAACTCTAGAAATGGATCCAAAACCCTAAAAAGTGCCCTAAACTTTTCGGAAATAGGATCCTTCTTCCCAAAAAAACATAAACGCTTCAGAATTAGGATCCTGCGTTTCCAAAAAACTGAAACGTTTCCATGCCGTTTCTGTGCCGTATTGTACCTGTTTCCATTTCCGAAACGCCGAACGACGGTTTGGGAGGGATGTTTCCGGTAACTTATGTTTCAAAAAGTCACAAGTAGAAGAAGATCCACCAGAAGGGCCAAGGGTGGAACACCATGGGAAAATTCCTAGACAAGCAATTGTTATGCTGTCCTTTCAAATTTAGATCAAGATCCGACAAATAATGAAGCTGAAAAGGAGGAGCAAGACACCTCAAGCTAGGAACCAGATCCAACCCCAAAGGATTTGTGAAATCTCCTAAGACCAACCTAGATTTATTTTCTCACTGTAATTAATTTTATTCCCGACAATTTATTTATTTAGCAAAATAAACACTGAATTACCAAAAAATAAAATCACTGGAGTTATCAACTAGGCTGGAGCAGGTTAGGCTGTGTCAACCCTTCAACCCAGCGTAACTATTTCAAACCAACTTTTCATTGGAAGTTAGCCCTTCCAATCTGAGAGGGCTCTCTCAATATTAAAAAAAATACGGATGCCTAACTCTGGTTTTCTATGTGATTTTTCAGGTGAAAAAGTGTGAGGACAGCCACCATTGTCCATGGATTCAATTAAAGAAAAACAACAACAAACAACACTATTTTATGGAAGCTAAGGCATCTTTGGTTTATTAAGGTGGATAAGGGCATCACAGTAATCACAACAAATTGAAGGAAGTTGGAGCAATGCAACATTGAATTTGTAGTAATCAAATAAGCTCTGAAAACTAATAACAAAGGAGCATGATGGGATAGGACTGAAATCGGAATGAATCTCAGGTTAAAACATAGTATGTTGCAACTATATTTTCTATTAATTGAAAGCAATACAACAATGGTCTTCTCATTACATCGATCCCCCCCTGTGGACAGCCGAAAATCTACCTATTTATAGAGAAGAGATCCCTTTACATAATCTGCCACCTGGGCTAGATTCAATCGATATCTTTTAGATCTAATCCTATCTGATTAATAAAACATGAGCCTTCATAGGAATTTCTGTTACAATAGAGTTCAAATACAAATGGGAGTCGTATGAACAAAACCTATCTAATAGTTACAATTATTTAGGAAAATCAAACTGTTGTAGCATGGCACTGTGTTTGTGGAAAATCAAACATCTGGCTCTTCGAAATCTGCTGTGTTGTTTGCTGTTGAAATGTGCTGAAAATGCCTCCCTGTCTCTGTGTCTTGCTGTCTCTTTGTTTCCTTGCATTCTGTGTCTTGTTGTCCTGTGTTCTTCACACTCTGTTTAATGACCATACTACTGAAGAAACGCCGAAAAACACCCTTGTTGTCTCACGAAGCGAAAGCGGAATAGATACTTTAACATTCGTTGATTTGGGCCGTTGATCCAAGCTAATTTAACCTGGGCCGTTGATCCAGGCCTTTTTTACATCGCAATTGCAACACAGGAGAGGGTCCTCTTAACACTGATTCATAGTAATTTCTTGATTTTCCGGACGTGATGGTTTATAGAACGCATCACATAAAAAGTCGCATCCAGAGAGGGTTCTCGCAGATCGCAATCGCAAGTCGGAAAGGATTTTGGGGAGCTAGAACTTTGACTATGCGATCGCTGATTGCGATATCGCAATCAACGGGAGAAGGGATATCGCAATTGGTGGAGAGGAGGAATATCGCAATCGGTGGGTAGAACAATAGTGCAATCGGCGGGTGATGTGGCGATATGTGATATCGATGGAGAATTGCGATATCGCAATCGACGGGGGGGAGAAGAACTATATTGCGACAAGTGAGAAAGCTTTGCGATATGCGATATCGGCGGAGAATGTAATATCGCAATCGACCAGTGGAGGAGGATTTGGATATGATAATCGACGAGAAGGGATATTGCAATATACAATATCGAAATCGCAATCGAGAAGGGAATGAGCGGAGATGTATGCAAAGGAAAAAGGGAAGGGCCGATAGCAATGTATTCTGTGGGTCTCAGTTTTATAAAAAGAACTGTGGCATATATAAAGTATTTCAAAGGGGAATGGGTCACGACTAGAGTTTGGAAAGGGTGAACGCGGTTAGAGTTAGAAATGGGGAAGCACAACTAGAGTTGGAATGGATTACGGTTAAAGTTAGAATGGGTTACGATTAGAGTTGGAAATGGGTCTGCGGATGAAATGTGATGAGAGAGAAATAGGTTTTAGAGAATATGGGAATTTCTCCAAAACAATTAGAATAGACTTGTCCTTCCTTCTTTAATCTTCAAATGCAAAGCACAACAACCTCTTTCAGAAAACAACAGATAGATATAAAGATCAGTGGTGGAAAACCTTAACTAATAAAACTAAAATTTATTTTAGTGAGTTGTCATTGATAACATTGGCTCCAATGGGGATGTTGCGACCCTGTGGTGCAGCAAAGAACTAGCAGACCGATTGCCTGACCACTGGGTTGATCCCATCTGAAGACTACATTCAAACCCACTTAACCCAACTGAAAAGAAAACTACAAACTATAACCTAAAGCTGAAGGAAATGCTTGTTCAACAAGCTTATTTGTGTCCTATTCTAACATTTGAAAATCCACCTGTTTAATTCAAGCGATATAAAATTTCCAATATAACCAAACAAAGAGCCAATCCAACATCCAGGCTTCTTTACTGTGCATGAACAAAATCAATAGTGGATCATATATTGGCAACTCATAAATAAACTTGAGTCCATCACCCGAGCTGATAAATGGAAGAGATTTCACCTTCACTGATAACTGGAATAGACTTGCAGTAGAACTTATCTTGAAAATCTTCAAGCTACTGGTCTGTAAGCAGTGGAGTCACCATGAAACTTCGATCTTCAGAATTCTTTAAGAGTGGAGTCGCCAAGGTAATATCACAACCTTTGGAACTTCTGATTTCTTGTTACCTTCAAGAATCAGAAAGAAGAGACTCGAAGAGAATCCTGGTAAAGGAGCTTTTCGGCTTCCGGCAGACGCACCAAATGTTATCAACCGGACTGAAGCAGGTTAGGCTGTGTCAACCCTTCAACCCAACGTAACTATTTCAAACCATATTTTGATTGGAAGTTAGCCCTTCCAATCTGAGAGGGCTCTCTCAATATTTAAAAAAAAAAATACAGATGGCTAATGCTGGTTTTCTTTGTGATTTTTCAGGTGAAAGAGTGTGAGGACGACCACCATTGGGCATGGAGTCAATTAAAGAAAAACAACAACAACAATGTTGTATGGAAGCTTACTGAGGTGGATAAGGGCATCACAATAATCACAACAAATTGAAGGAAGTTGGAGCAACGCAATATTGAATTCCAAGTAATCAAATAAGCTCTGAAAACTAATAACAAAGGAGCATGATAGGATAGGATTGAAACCAGAATGAATCTTAGGTTAAAACATAGTTTGCTTCAACTGTATTTTCTATTAATTGAAAACAATACGACAATGGTCTTCTCACTACATCGATCCCCCCCTGTGGAAAGTCAAAAATCTACCTATTTATAGAGAAGAGATCCCTTTACATAATCTGCCACCTGGGCTAGATTCAATCGATATCTATGAGATCTAATCCTATCTGATTAATAAAACATGAGCCTTCATAGGAATTTTTGTTACAATAGAGTTCGAATACAAATGGGAGTCGTATGAACAAAACCTATCTAACAGTTACAATTATTTAGGAAAATCAAACTGTTGTAGCGTGCACTGTATTTGTGGAAACTTGAACATCTGGCTCTTCGAAATTTACTGTGTTGTTTGTTATTGAAACATGTTGAAAATGCCTCCCTGTCTCTGTGTCTTGCTGTCTCTTTGTTTTGATGCCTTCTGTGTCTTGCTGCCCTGTGTTCTTCGCGCTTTGTTTAAGACCATGCTGCTAAAGAAATGTTGAAAAACACCTTCACTGTCTCACGGAGCGGAAGCGAAATAGATACTTTAATTTTCATTGATTTGAGCCGTTGATCCGAGTTGTTTTAACCTGGGCCATTGATCGGGCCTTTTTTACATTGCAAACGCAACACGGGAGAGGGTCCTCTTAACATTGATTCATAGTAATTTCCCGATTTTCTGGACGTGACGATTTATAGAACGCATCACATAAAAACCAGGGTGGGTTCTCACATATTGCAATCGCAAGTCGCAAAGGATTTCAGGGAGTAGGAACTTTGAATATGTGATCGCTGATTGCGATATCGCAATCGACAGGAGAAGGGCTATCACAATCGGCAGAGAGGAGGAATATCGCAATTGGCAGGGGATGTGGCTATATGTTATATTGACAGAGGGTTTTGCGATATGTGATATCAACAAAGGATTGCGATATCGCAATCGACGAGGGGGAGGGGGAGGGGGAAAAACTTTATTTCAACAGGCGGGAAAGTTTAGCGATATGCGATATCGGCAAAGAACATAATAACACAATCGGCGAATGTAGGAAGATTTGGATATGGTAATCGGCGGGAAGGGATATTGCGATATACAATATCGCAATCGCAATTAGTAAGGGAACGAGCGAAGATGTATGCAAAGGAAAAAGGGAAGGGATGATAGCGATGTATTTTACGGGTCTCAACTTTATAAAAAGGACTGCGACATATATAAAGTATTTCAAAGGGGAATGGGTCACGACTGGAGTTTGGAAAGAGTGAATACAGATAGAGTTAGAAATGGGGAAACACGACTAGAGTTGGAATGGGTTATGGTTAGACTTAGAATGGGTTAAGGTTAGAGTTGGAAATGGGTTTGCAGATGAAATGGGATGAGTTAGAGAAATGGGTTTTAGAGAATATGAGAATTTCTCCAAAACAATTAGAATAGACCTATCCTTCCTTCTTTAATCTTCAAATGCAAAGCACAACAACCTCTTTTAGAAAAACAACAGATAGATATAAAGATCAGTGGTGGAAAACCTTGACTAATAAAACTAAAATTTATTTTAGTGAGTTATCATGGATAACAACTG
>APFE030179989.1:147624-191142 GCA_000404065.3 Pinus taeda
ATTTAAATCAGAGAGATCAATCGCACATTGCAAAAATAATTCACCCACAACAATTCTTCGTCATGTATTGCTCTGGAAAAATTGGGTTTTTGACCCACATAGATACAAGGAAGAATACAATAACTGGAACTAGTAACTCGGCCCCCATAGGATGAATTCGGCCCAAGGAATTCTGCAACTTGACAATCAGCCTCTAAAGAAAATTGGCCTGGAGAAATTTGGTCCAATCAATCTGTTGCAAATTGTCTCTACATCCTCCCACGAGTTGCTATTGCGCCATAGGAAATTCGACCTCCAACAAATCTGCTACTCCAATAAAATTGACCTCCCTTTAGCAACTCAACCTTGCAATCTCCACAACTTGGCCTCCTGGATTCGCCTTCAAATTCTCCCATACTTCTCCTCCTCTGCGCTTTAGTTTACTGAGCCACTAGCACTAGAGAAAATCACTTTCTCTTGTTGTGACTCGCTCTCTTGAGTTCTTGTCTGTCTTCACCTCTTTGCTAGGCTTCTTTTATAATCTTCGTTAAGCCCAAATCCCAGATCCTATTCTCCCTTCTAGAAGATATTGGAGATCAATGGTTGAGAATATTTCTAAGTAACTTAAATAATTAAATTATTTATCCTTGGAAAATGACTTAATAGTCCACAATAATTATTGTACTTTTCCTAAGTTAGACTTAGGAAAGAAGACATAAATCACTTACTCCACGAAGCAAGCATCTGCAGAGGTAATAAATCATCTTTCACATGCTAAGACACCAAGCCTATGCATAAGACTTTTCGAAGCTACTACAAGCTTTAACACTCCCTCCTAGCAAGGAAGGGATTCTCCACCACCCCCAACTTATCCCGATACTTCACAAACTTTTCTTTCACTAGAGGCTTAGTGAGAATATCTGCCACCTATGCCTCTGTAGAAATTTACTATAGTCTCACAACACCTCTTCGGACCCTATCCCTGATGAAGTGATATCTGATCTCGATGTGGACCCTATCCCTGATGAAGTGATATCTGATCTCGATGTGCTTGGATCGATCATGAAACACAAGATTCTCAAAGAGCTTAATGCAATCCTGATTATCATAGTGAATCGTTGTTGGCCCCATCTGTAGATCAAATAGTCTTGCAAGCATCTTGCGAAGCCAAACTGCCTCACAGCTCGCCATACTCGCTGCCATGTACTTTGGCTCTGTTGAACTAAGTGCCACTAATTGTTGCTTCCTGTTGTACCATGAGATCATAGCTAATCCCAAGCAGAAGCAACATCCATACCTGGATTTTCTATCCACAATGCTCCCTGCCCAATCATAATCTGTGTACCCCCGCAACTCCACTCCACCAAAACTAACATATCTCACTCCAAAGTCTATTGTACCTTGCAGGTAAGGTACCTCAACGCATGCTTCATTGCCACCCAGTGAACATCTCCACCATGAACTGGCTGAGTGTTCACAACAAATCATATATCCAGCCTAGTGTTGACCAAATACATGAAGGAACCTATCAACTGCTTGTACAATGTGGGATCCACCAACTCGCGTTCAAAAGCACTTAGCTTCCTCAAGTTAGTGATCTTCAGTGTAGACATAGGTCTGTAATCCTCCATCTTGAACCTCCTCAAGATCTCAACTGCATACTTGCCCTGTCCAAGGAAAATCTCTCTTGGATGTTGCCACACCTCCAATCCCAAAAAGTAGTGCATCAAGCTGATGTCCATCTCGAACTTTGAAGCAAGATCCTCTTTGCACATCCCTATGAGCTTCTCTGATCCTGTCAAGAAGAGATCATCCACATAAAGTACCAAGATGAGTGGCTCACCCTCAACAAGTACGCAGTACAAGTTGGAGTCCACCTCACTCGTGGTGAAGCCCAAACCAAGAAGATATCCATCGATTCTAGCATACCATGCATGTGGAGCTTGCTTTAGCCCATAAAGGGTCTTCTTCAACCTGCATACATGAGACTCTCTCCCATGCACCTTAAAGCCCTAAGGTTTCTCAATATACACCTCCTCCTCAATCACCCCATTGAGGAAAATATTCTTCACATCCATCTGATGTATTCTCCAACGGTCCAACCCATCTCTAAAGCAATAGACATAATTGCTCTAATGGATGCATATTTGGCGACATGTGCAAATGTTTCCTCGTAATCCACTCCCTCCTAGGAAAACCCTCTCGCCATGAACCTTGCTTTGTACTTCTCGACACTGCCATCAACTACATGTTTGATGTTATATATCCATCGAGAAGTGACCACAACCTTTCCTTATGGTCTTGGCACTATGTCCCATACATCATTGCTCATGATGAAGCTATACTCCTCCACCATGGCATCCCTCTAGACTTGCTCATCTATAGCCTCCTCAAAGATGGAAGGCTTAGACTCACTGACGTTGCTCGAAAATTCCAAATAACTGGAAAAGCTAGTTGATGGTCTACTTTGCCTGAAGGTGCTACTAGGAGCCTCCACATGCTCCTCAACCCTCAAGGTTTGCTCGGCCCATCTAGGCCTCCTCCTGGTAGAGCTTGAAGGAATATCCAACTTATCCTCCAGATCTATTAAATGTGTTTCTATTGCTGGTCCTCGTTCAACCTTAGGAGCTTCTCGCTACCAATCCTCTACCACAATTGGATCTTTCTCATGAGATCTCCTAAATGTCCTACCGTCATCAAATCTAACATCCTAACTCAAGACCTCTTTCCTCTATCCTAGAATGTAGACTCGATATGCCTTTGAGACCTCACCGCAGCCTGCAAATATGCCCCTTTCTGACAAGGGCTCCAACTTAGTCCTCTTCTCTATGGGAACATGGACATAAACTGTACTATTGAAGATGCACAAATGGCTCACATCCTGTTTCACTCCTATAAACAAATCCTCAGGAGACATGTCGTCCAATACCCTGTGAGGACTCTTGTTCTGCACATACACAACTGTATTGTAGGCTCAAGTCACAAAAGCATAGGAAATTCCTGATCATAGATCATTGCCCTTGTTGTCTCCATTATGGTCCTGTTCTTCCTCTTGACAACCCCATTCTGTTGAGGGTTGTAAGGCACCATGAGCTCCTTTTTAATCCTTGCTTCCCTGCAAAAATCTTGGAACTTGTTGGAGGTATACTCTCCCCTATTATTGATCTCATCACCTTAATCTTCTCCCCGATCTGGTTCTGCATAAGAGCTTTGAACTCCTGAAACCGATCGACGACCTCATCCTTGGTCTTTAGGAAGTAGATCCAAGTTTTCTTGGAAAAATCATTTATTAATGTTGCAAATTACAAGGACCTTGTGGTTGATGTCACAGACATAAGACCGCAAATGTTTGAGTGAACCAAGTCTAGCACTCCCTTAGACCTGGTCTCTCTGTGAGGATATGCAACCTTGGCTTGTTTGCTAAGCACACACCCTTTACAAACTCCATCTTACTCCACCTTGATCTTTGGAAAACCTGTAACCATTCTTTGCAACATAGGGAGAGCTCTGTAGTGTAAGTGTCCCATCCTCCTATGCCATATCTCACTCTGTCTGTCTCTCTTATGTATGAGAGCCTTCATCGACTACCCTCTCAATAGATAAAGATCCCTTTCCCTTCTCCCAATTGCACGCTTCTTGATGGGATTAGCTCCTTCGTCCCACTAACCACTTCATCTCTAGTAAAGCTAACTTCTAGTTCTCTGTCTTCTATGGCCAAAACTGAAAGGAGATTCTTCTCCAAACAAGGTACGTACAATACCTTGATCACCTCTATGATACCACTTGATTCCATCTGAAACTCAATACTGCCAATGTCTTCTACTGCATACTTGGCCTTACCACCAAGCTCCACATATACGTCCTTAGGCCCCTTGGTCATGTTGGTGAAGAAGTCTCAAGATCCCGTCATATGACGAGATGCTCCACTGTCCACAGACTAGACACCTCTTGTGACAGTTCTAGAAAAGCAATACACCAAGGCAAGATTTTTCTCAAACTATTTAGCCATCTCTTCCATCTGTGCAGTGGCTGCCATAACTGTCTTTCCCATGCCCTCCTTGTTTGGACACCAATTGGCAAAATGCCTGAACTTGTGACAAGCAAAGCATTTGAATTTCTTCATGTCCTCCTTTTTACTCTATGAAGGTCCTCCTCCACTCTGGTTTTGCTTGGCCCTCCCTTTGCCCTTTTTCATTTGTGCAGTAAGAGCAAGCTCATCTTTCTCCTCAGTACCCTTTCGTTGTATTCTGATCAATGAGTTCTCCTGGATCTTCTTCTGGATGAAGTCATCCCACAACTGGCTCCAATTAGGAAGCTGCTGCCTAGCAAGGATCCCATCTACAAAGTTGGTCCAGTGCTTAACACAGCCCTTCAAAGCAACTTTCACCGGCTCCGAATCAATCACAGTCCCCAACAACTGCAAGCTCATCATGAGCCTGCTGGATCCGTGTGAGGTAAGATGTCATAGTCTCGGATCTACTTATTTTGATGCTGTTTAATTTCTCCCACAACACCTTTTCTTGTTTTCGTTCGCGCTCTGATAAAGATTGGTCAGAGCTACCCACATATGATGTTTGGTAGCCTTTCGTGATATGTGAGGAATTATGTGATCCCTTACACCATCCAAAATTATACACCTTTCTTTCATATCTTTAAGATTATTCTCCACTGCAAGGTTTGGATCTAAAGGAACTTGAGTGTTTGTGTTCACAAGATCGCACAAACCATTCATCTTCAGAATCATCGTAATTCGCTCCTTCCAGGGACTAAAATTAGCAGCCCCATCCAACTTGTCTTCATATCGCAAATTGCTTAGTGATGCCATCATCACAAAACGACCACAGCCACAAAACCCAACTGCAAAATTTAAAAATAAGCCCTTTTATGTGAAAAAGAGAAACTCACTATTGCAAACCCTTGTGATCTCAAATCTCTATTTCAAAGTTATCTAGAAAGATCTGATACTGTGTTAAATCTCTTAATTCCAACCTAGATTTATTTTCTCTAGACAATTAATTTTATTCCCAACAATTTATTTATTTAGCAAAGTAAACACTGAATTCCCGAAAAAGAAAATCTTTGGCATTTTTAACATCTCTCTCTCTCTTCTCTCTCTCTCTCTATATTATAATATTATATATATAATAGTAAACATAATTTAAATCAAAGAGATCAATCATGCACTGTAAAAATAATTCACCCACAACATTTCTCCATCATGTATTACTTTGGAAAATTTGGGGTTTTGACCCACAAAGATACAAGGAAAAATACAATAACTAGAACCTGTAACTCGAACGCCATAGGATGAATTTGGCCTAAGGAATTTAGCCACTTGGAAATTGGCTTCTGAAGGAAATGAACCTGGAGAAATTCAACCCAATCAATCTGCTAGCAAATCGACCTTGCATACTCCCACGACTGCTATTGCGCCTTAGGAAATTCGATCTCCAACAAATTGGTTGTTAAATTGTACCAAGAAAAGGCTGCATTTGACTTGTGTCTTAGTCAAATGAAGAAATTTGAATTTCTACTTCAGTAGGATGAGTTTTCAGGCAGTTAACAGGAGTGGCATGGCCAAATCACTCAGTTAAGTCAGTCAATTCGAGTTTGTGGGCTAGAAGTAGAGTTGTGTGCAAGTTTGTGGCTAAGATCTAGCTATCTAGAGGTGTTATCTTTAGTTAAAGTCAGTTATCTGAGCTCTAGTCTAGAATAGAGTCAGTATGAGTTCAGTTGAGTAGTTGTAACTGTTGTAAACTCAACTAAATCTCAGTTAACTAGTCATTTTACTAAAAATAGCCATAGTCATGCATGCAATTTGAATTTCCTAGTGAAGTTGGAGGAAAAAGGTACACTGTAATTATCATTGTATACTAGTGAGCATATAATGTTTGCATTTAGCAAGTGAGCTAATTCTCTTGGATTTGCACAAGCAATAATAGCTTTTCTTATTCTTTAGGAGCAGGAATTGCACAAGGAATTAGGAGGAAGCAGGAGGCCTATTTTGGCTAAATATTTGCCAGAGCAGACTCAGGAGGAAAAGATCAGATTACAGTGCAGATTGAGCTTCAAGCATTGAAACTGTCATTGTAATAAATCATTGTTCTCATATGATATAATACAAACAGAGGAGGGGTTTTTCCCAGTTGGGTTCCTAGTAAAAACTGTGTTCATTGTGATTGAATGATTGCATGTGTTTCTATTGTCAGTTTTCCTTGCGCAAAATTTAGTAAAAGAAATTTGTGTCTATTGATTTCAGTGTGATTTCTTTAGCAACTGCAAATTTCGAGTTATTTCTACATTGGCTACTCCAATAAATTCGACCTCCCTCCAACAACTTATCCTTGCAATCTCCACAACTCGACCTCCTCGATTCGCCCTCAAATTCTCCCATACTTCTCCTCCTCTACGCTTTAGTCTATTGAGCCGCTGGCAATAGAGAAATTCTCTCTATTGTTGTGATTCGCTCTCTTGAGTTCTTGTGTGTCTTCACTTCTTTGCTAGGCTTCTTTTATAATCTTCATTAACCCCAAATCCCTAACCCTAATCTCCCTTCTAGAAGATCTTGGAGATCAATGGTTGAGATTATTTCCAAGTCTCATAAATAATTAAATTGTTTATCCTTAGAAAATGACTTAATAGTCCACAATAATTAATTGACTTCAATTATTGTACTTTTCCTAAGTTAGACTTAGGAAAGAAGACATAAATCACTTACTCCACCAAGCAAGCACCTAGAGAGGCAATAAACCATCTTCACATGTTAAGACACCAATCCTATGTGGAAGACCTTCTGAAGCTACTACAAGCTTCAAAACGATCCAACCAAACAGAGGAAGAAGCATGACCCACTAGATGATAAAAATATCAACGATGTGAAAATGATTAAAGATCAAGAAGAGCTAGAGGAAATAGGGGGAGCAAAGGATATGGTGTTAGAAAATATAGATCTACAATTGATATCAATCGGCTAGAAAACCAAAGATCCCTTAATTATCCCAGATAAAGAAGTGGAACTGATCTCAAATGATTATATCAAGTCACAGGCAGCCTTGCGTCAAGTTGTAATATTCCTAATGGAAAATTTAATAGTAATATCCAGACATGTGCTAAGAACAATAGGAAAAATATGAAATCAAAGTACCCAATCTAGAACACTAGTAAATAGAAGCATGAAATATGAGCCATTTTATTAATAGGGAAATCTGAGTACAAGTGTGAGAACAATGGAACTTGGGCTTGCGATGCAAGCTAAGTAAACCCCAGGTGGTATGACTCTGATTCGGAGGAACTACTGCCCCAAACTAGTACTGCGCATGACCTAGAAAATTACTGTTGCTGCTGCTAGAATGGGACTAAAGAATGTCTAGATCACCCTGAAATTTCAGCCACGGACTCCCCTCCAAACCTCTAGAAATACCCAGAAAGGGTTTGGTCCAACTCCAAGCCAAAACTGAACCCACAAAGTGATGCAAATTTACTAGCTAACCAACAATACGCTCTGCTATAAGAATGAGGATTTCAGACCTAAATATCGCCCAAAAAATTCTATAAAAATTAGCCAGAGACTCCTCTCAGTAAACCCACAAAAACCCAAAAAGGGTTTGGGTTCAATCCACTGACCCCCGATGACCCCCAAAAATTGTGAATTGTTCAATCTAGCTAGAAAATGCCCCACAATATTGATACTACTGAATTATGCCCAAATCCACCACGAAAGATTTCTCCCAACTTTGGCTAAATTCTCCACTGAGAAATACCTCTTATTTCCAAACCTTATCTCTCTCGGCTCCACTTCTCTAAACCCCTTGTGTAGCACTTGGTCAATAGCTTCTATGCCCCTATCAAAAGATAGAAAAATCAACCTAGGTAATAGTCTCCAATCCAGCTTGGCAAATCACTGTCCAAACTCTGGTCTAACAATAAGAGAATTCCCTGCAAAAACCCGAATCCTCTAACCCATGCTTGCTCCCACAATGTGCTCCAAGAAAATACCTTTGCGCCCAAGAAATGCGCACTGTTGAGTAAACTCCTGCAATGATTTCTAATGGAAGCTCTGAATTGATCTCCCCAAATTGCCTCACTAGGGAGACACTCGAAGTTCTCCAGAATGAGGGTGGAATTCTCGCTCAGAAATTCCTTGCGCTGAACAACACGGATTGTCTTGGCTAAGCAGCTCAAGAGAACTAGAGTTGAATTTAAAATGACCAAAGATGCCAAAAGGGATGCCCTCAAGCTCTATTTATAATTTGTTGGCCTCTTCTCATCTCGTGGTCCCCACTCTCTCTCTCTCTCTCTCTCCTAATTCACACTTCCTTCTCTATTCTCTCTCCTCTAAGAGTGCGAGTTCCCTCCTTGGGTCAAATTTCTCTTTCTTATAGCCCCCATATTCCATTAAAGCTGCAATTTTTTGTTTTTCTCCTAAATCCCAAAGCTAGAAATGTCACTCTTTCCAAAATTGTCTCTAATGCTAAAAAATCAAAATTGGGGATATGACAGTCCTCCTCGCCAAAAATTGCTTGTACTCAAGCAATGCCTAAATAAGCGCCCTCTCTAACTGTTGATCACCATTGTCACCGCCAATAATACCAAGTTCCCAAACGTGCCACTGAGTCATCCCCGATGTCTGCACTGTCCTATCATGAAGGAATCTCTTAATACCAGGATCCTAAGCCACCCTAATGAATGTGAAGCACCCTTGCTCCACTGACTATCCAGCCAGGTATAGGTATTAGAAACCCTCTGCATACTATCAATAAGTAGAGCGTCATGAAAATGTAGGACTTTGTCCAACTCCCCTTGAAGCTGCCTTACCGAGTAGTCCACCTCATGCACACCGAGAGTAAACTCCTGAAGATACAACCCAATCCCTGTGGGGATGGAGTCTCTTCTGCATGAGCTCCTCCTGATATCCTCATGTTGATCAACCTGCCATGCTGATGAAGGCGCCCATGCCATCAACGAGTCACTAAAGCCCAACAAAAGATTTGAGTGATCTCCCCCTATAGTAGCCAACTCATCCTTAAAGGTCGCTGAGCTGTCAAGTACTGGGATCCCCGGGTCCCATGCTAGTCTCAGAAGGGTGCCACCATGTTGTTGTTGTGCCACTCTGACTCTAATAGACTGCCCATTGTGTGCACATTGTGTCCTCCTCTGAAACTTAATGATGTAATATTGATGAAGGCCAAGCTCTTCCTGCCCAGGCATTTCCATGATGTTAATATCTGCCCATCCATTGCTAATCTCTATCCTGAGCAGCAACAGGAAACGTCTACCTCACCATACAATGGAGGCCTCAACGATCCCCCGTGTGTCAATCCCAAAGTGAGCTAGGTCACCCTTTTCCCTAATCCTGCTTATCACGAAATGGAGCAACTTGTCAGCAAACTAAATCTCTGGATCCCATAACCAGATCTACTGCAGCATAGTCTTGATGACTACCAGAATCCACTTGGTACACAACTCTTCTCCCTGCATGCAATCGATATATAGACTCCACATGTCATGAATCAATCTAGTGCATGCAAAGCTGCCCTGCGGCTACCATACGACACTGTGGGATCTGCTATCCTGTCTCCCGGAAGCGCACCCCGATATTGCCCGATGACTAAACATCCGCTCATAGGAAAGGTCAACCACTTGTATATGCTCCTGTAACACCTCAGAGTGCCTTGCCCAAAATGTGTTATGCATCCCCTTTAATGTGAACTCAAGGGTAGAACATACGCTACCTCCATAGTGAACCATGTACTCCCCAAACCAATACTTGTCATCTCGTGTCCTTACCTAATACCATCACTGAGAAGTCTCTCCCTTGGTGCGCTGAGTCCCATACAAATTTCTCAGGTGAGCTCCCCATACCTTGCTGCTCGTGCCCAGAGTGTCAAAAGACAACAACCAAATCATCTGTTGTTGTAAGTGATGTAGAAGAGGGACAGGCGTGTGAGTCCCCACATATATCATCAAATGTAGCTCATTTGCATCCTCATCGATCTTGGGTGAACTATACCCAAAGATGTGCTTGGTCTCCCCGTCCATAAGTCTCCTTGGATGCAATATCCAAAGACCCCATTGTGTAACACTGTACGCCCCTTCATACCATCGAGTATCCCTGTACTCCTCGGCATGCCACTGTACACTGCGGCCTATCTTTGTACACCACTGGATGCCCCCCTGCTACTGCTGTACCATCTTGTGTCATCTCGTATCCTGCTGTGTCACTGTACTTGATACTCCTTGCGTGTACTCAATGCGATGTGAGTCACTCCTCCTACTCCATAGCGCAAACTGACATTCTACGACACACCACCATGCATCTCCATGCTCCTCCGCAAGCCATTGCTCCTCGCTGCATAGCCCTATACACCATTGGATGCTATGGTCTAAAATTGGGTTTGTATGCATCAGGCCACATCCCTTTGCATAACATTGGACTCTCCGACATAACTCGGTGCAGTCCTGGGTACCACTACCTATTGTCGTACCACCCTATAACATAAGGTATCTCGCATGTGCCAAAATATTTGCCACTCTGCTAGTGAACCCACCATGACACACATCATATCTCCTCATCTATCTTGTTAGACCCGAATGGCCTAATTCCGCACGTGGTAGAAGGAATATCGTTACTGTGCTGATCCTCGGTAGCTCTTGTGCCAAATACATCAATGGGAGAGCATCGTCTCCATACAATGCCCAGTTTGGTAGCCTACCCATGCCACCTCTGACCAACTCCTGCTAGAGAATGCTAATCATCCTACGACCACAAGCACAACCGACATGCCAAAACAACCCATGGAGTCTGCTCACAAATTGCCTGGCCACTAGCCCTGATTGGAACTCCCCTAAGGAATGTATGCGCTCAGTCGGATAGGAAAGCCCACTTGGATCCCAATGCCAACCTGGGCCTGTAGTATCCTCAGTGTCTGAGAGCTTTCGCTGAGCTTCACTCCAGACTACGACCATCTCCATGAGTCTAGCCCACTCCACTGGGTACCAACTCAGAATTTCTCACCATCCAACCCCAAGAGAGGGATCAAATGCACAAACTCCCGTACATAGAACAAGCACTCCATCTTGTGAATGCTGCACCATGCGCAGCTTATGTCGCCTCATGTCACCATCCTGGTCAACACAAAATATGTTGAGGTGACTCTGCCTCTTGCTCTTCAATGTGCAAAGGCAACCTACTAGTGCTACAAGCCCCATCTATGTATGTCTGAAGAGGGCTGCTTCGACGCTCCAATGCGTAATCTAGTTGTACCATTAAGGAATCCAACCACTCCCCAATGAGAGTCAATTTGGCAATTGACTTGGCACAAACCGCTCTCATGCCCTCCAACTCCTCGTTCTACTACAAAATGGCCTCTTGTACTGTTGTGGCCTTCTTTTTCAATGTTAGAAGGCCGACCTAGAACTAACGAAATTGCTGTGGGCGACTATCATCTGTAAACTCAGTCACAACTCTAGACTCCTCTGTGTCTTTTGGCACCTCGTCAACGACGAATATGCCTCTAGGCATCTCATCAATTTGTTGTGGGCGACCATCATCTAAAACCTCGATCATAGCGCTGGGTACCTCATCAACTATCGGTACCTCATCCATGGGTGGCACCTCCTCAATAGATGGTCCTCTGAGTGTATGCTCTACTCCCTCCACTAAGGTGTCAACCAGAGCTAGCAAGGGGATCTCCAACAAGGGTGACTCCCGCATCTCACTGGGTATATCCATATGCTCCTCACACTCCTATGTGTTCTCTACCTCATGTTCAACATCCTCCCTAGGACCATGATATCTAAAGCCAGGTCTCCACCAACAAAAGCACCCCTTGGTCACACCCTCTAACTGCCCCTGTACTGTCCACTCCTTTTGAGGAGGTTTGGTGGGTGATTTCGTCGACTTTCCCCAAATGGTGTAAATTGTTGAACCCCCATGGCTTGCACACTTCTAGTGTCTCTGTTGTAAGGATGATCGTGTATTTGGTTCGCTACCTTCCTCAACTTGGCCAACCTCTCATCGTTCTAGCAAATTCCACCCCAGAGTTCCTGCATGCTAAATCTTCCTTGAGCCATGGGTTTGTCTATGGTTTCACCCGTCCTTGTGCATACATGCCCAACGCCTTCATGATCTTGTTAGCTTCCCCACAGCTGGCCAAGATCATGCTTTGATACCACTGTAATATTCATAAATGGAAAAATTAATAGTAATATCCAAACATGTGCTAAGAACAACAGAGAAAATATGAAATCAAAGTACCCATAGAAGCATAAAATCTAAGCCATTTTATTAATATGGGGAAAATCTGAGTACAAGTGTGAGAACAAATGGAACTGGGCTTGCTATGCAAACCCCAGGGGATACGACTTTGATCTGGAGGAAATACTGGCCCAAACTAGTACTGCGTACTACCTAGAAAATTATTGTTGCTATTGCTAGAATGGGGCTAAAGATTTTTCTCTAAAGAATGCCTAGATCACCTCGAAATTTCAATCATGGACTCCCCTCCAAACCCCCAGAAATACCCAAAAAGGGTTTGGCCCAACTCCAAGCCAAAACTGAACCCACAAAGTGATGCAAATTTACTAGCTAACTAGCAATACACCTTGCTATAACAATGAGGATTTTAGGCCCAAAAATCGCCCGGAAAATTATGTAAAATTAGTGGAAGACTCGTCTCAATATACCCAAAAAAACCCAAAAAGGGTTTGGGATGAATCCACTGACCCCTGGTGACCCCCAACAAGTGCAAATTGTCCAATCTAGCCAAAAAATGCCCCACAGTATTGATACTACTGAATTATGCCCAAATCCACCACAAAAGATTTCTCCCGACTCTAGCTAAATTCTCCACTGAGAAACACCTCCTATTTCCAGCCCTTATCTCTACTTGCTCCACTTCTTTAAACCCCCTGCACAACCCTTGGTAGATAGCTTCTATGCCCTTGTCAAAATATAGAAAAATCGACCCAGGTAATAACCTCCAATCCAGCTTGGAAAATCAATGTCCAAACTCCGGTCTAACAATAAGAGAATTCCTTGCAAAAACTTGAATCCTCTAACCCACGTTTGCTGCCACAATGTGCTCCATGAAAATACCTCTGCACCCAAGAAATGTGCACTGCTGAGTAAACTCTTGTAATGATGTCCAATGGAAGCTCTGAATTGAGCTCCCCAAATTGCCTCACTAGGGAGACACTATAAGTTCTCTGAAATGAGGGTGGAATTCCCGCTCGGAAATTCCTTGTGCCAAAACAACATGGGCTGTCTTGGCTAAGCAGCTCAAGCGAACTAGATTTGAATTGTAAAATGACCAAAGATGCCAAAAGTGAGGCCCTCAAGCCCTATTTATAATTCGTTGGCCTTTTCTCCCCTTTTGGTCCTCACTCTCTCTCTCTCTCTCCTAATTCACACTTTTTTCTCTTTTCTCTCTCCTCCAAGAGTGCGAGTTCCCTCTTTGGGTCAAATTTCTCTTTCTTGTGGCCCTCACATTCCACTAAAGTTGCAATTTTCCCCTTTTCTCCTTAATCCCAAATCCAAAAATGTCCCCTTTCCAAAATCGTATCTAATGTGGAAAATCAAAATTGGGGACATGACACAAGCTTACGAAGGTAACTCATATCGTGGTTCTTTTTCATTGGGGTTAAAAATTTGATCAAAAGGAAAACTCAAAAATAGGTAAAAAAGAAAAAAAGGTTGGAAGATAGAACAATAAACAATTAATACAGGAAATGGGTGAGTTTCTAGTAAATTCTGGAAGGATAACACTAATGATAGAATCCTTGCAACCCTACTTACAAAGTTATCAATGAAAATTCTCTCAGAATTTGAGGGGTTTGAATGATCTGTCTAAGCATAGAATTTGAGGGGTTTGCATAGAATAGAGTTGCAAATATAGTTTGCAAAGGATGCCAAGTGATGGTAGTGGATGCACGTTGAGCTTCAGGAGGATTAGCCATTCTAAGGAATTCATATGAAGTCACACTCTTTGATTTGGCTGCTACTCAAAGAACCCTGACAACAATTAGAGAATAGAATCTACTGGCTTTGGTTTCATAATGAATGTTTATGGACCCAACATCCCTAGTGATAAACTCAACTTCATCAACAATATGCAGAATCTTCATTAATTAATAAAGGACTCTGCTTGGATATTAGGAGGAGATTTTAATTTAATAAAATATTTGGATGAAAAGAAGGGAGGCGTAAGACGACTCGATGAAGATTTTTATCTGCTTAATGCAATGATAGATGATTTAACACTGGTTGACTAGGAAACATCCAATGGTGTCTACACATGGAACAATCATAGGGGGGAACCCCAAGTCACCTCTAGCTTGGATCAATTTCTATTGTCAAAATTGCTAATCCTCTTTCGAATCTCATTGGGTGCTTCAGTCCTTCCAAGTTATGGCTCAGATCATTGGCTAATAGTGTTAAATATGGACTGGAAAGAAGGCCCCAAAAACATAACCTTCAAATTCAAATATTTCTAGATACGTCATCCCTCATTCAAGGAGCACATTGAGAATTGGTGGAAGGAAGCCTCCATTATGGATGGATCTCCCATGTACAAGTTCCACCTCAAGTTAAAACACAAAAAATGAGCTGAAGTGGAATAAACGGGAATTTGGAAATGTCCATAAGCAAAAAGCAAAACGGATAAAAGATATGGAGGAGGTGCAACAACAACTAATAAGGACAAGGAGAATCGAGGAACTCATGCACAAAGAAACTACCACTCAAGCTAAATTGGAAGAAAGGCTTATCCAAGAAGAGATTCTTTGGAAGCAAAAATTCAAAGTACATTGGCTGAAGGAAGCAGAAAGAAATAACAAATTCCTTTATAAATCAATGATACAAGACCATAAAAAGATAGAATCTCCTACATCAAATTTCAATTATGGGGAAAATTTGAAAATCATCAAGATATAGAGCAAGAATTGGTATCTTATTTTAAGAATCTTCTAACTGAGCCTCAACAAGATTGCAGGTGAGCAATAAGAAGAATTACTCAAATATACCTTCACTTATCACTTCAAAACAAAACCACACTTTGCTAAGGGAGATTGAGCACGCAAAAGTTGAAAGAGAAGTAATGGATATGCCATAGATAAAGTCACCTAGTCCTGATGGATTCACAATTGAATTCTTCCAATCATGTTGGTCAATCATCGACAAAAAAGTGGTGGATTTGGTGGAAAATGCTTTAAGAATAGCTTCAATATCTTCTTTTAGATCTATATCTCTTTCCAATGTTATTTATAAAATTATTTCGAAGGTTATTGCTAATCAGATAAATCCTTTGCTACCGTCCTTTATCTCACTTGAACAAATTGGTTATGTAGATGGAAGACAAATCCTTGATGGGATTCTCCTTGCACATTGTCGTCGCTCAGTTTGTATAGGCACTGCGACAACGACTCAGGTTGAGGGCTGTCACTTTGATCCCTGTCACCCTTATCCCTGACCTCTCTGTTCTAGTTGTCTCCCAACTGTGAAAAATTGGTTACTTGATTCCTATTGCAACAAACTGATAATATTTCACCTACTTGTTAAATTACTTGAACAAGTTACTTGCAATTTTCTACGGAAAATACTGAAATATATACATTGCAACCTACACAAAATAAAATACTACGGAAACTAAATACTGCACTAGAGAGAAATAAACACAAACATCATCACAGTTGCTTTTGGACAATGTCCCCAAAAAAACCCAACTTGGGAAAACTAGTGTCGCAGTTGAGGGTTTTAATTATTATGCAGTAGTAAGTTTGAGTACAAATCGTTGGATGCCCAAACTAGCTATTCGATACAGAGAAATACTGGCAAAAAGTTAGTGAGAAAAATCTCACACTGATCTAGGAGATCTGACGCTAATTAAGGGCTTGTTGAATGGCCCCACACTGCCTCTGCACAATTTCTACGTCAAGCCTATGCAGATCTGCGTCACATTGGCTGGGCTTTGCGTCAATCCCTTTGCTGACCTCCTGCTGTTGGAAATTCGACCTCCTGGCCCTCTGGTCTCACACCCCGACGTCTGGCATTGAATCTCGTCTCTCCCAGCTGTAATTCAAACTCCCTCTGAAGCTCTGTGCTGCCTCTGCGTGGCACTGTGCTGCCTCTTTGAACTACTCTCTGCCTTCTCTGATTTGCACTCCCCGAATCTGGAAAACTTCCTCCGGTCTACTATCCCTACCTCTCTCTCACTACTTCGACTTTAATGAATCACTTTCGACAACTCACAAATGCTACTTAGGAAATTGATTTTCTAGCAAAATAGAATTGCTCAAGTGTCTTTCTCCAACCACATGGAACTCCTTATAATCTCTCGTTGGAGCTCCAATGGCCAGGATTAAAACATAATTGATGGCTAAAATTAACTTGGAGTTGATCCTCGTCTTCTTCTAGAAGATTCACATGTGATTTAATTAATACCCTTTAATTAATAAAATTTACTTTAGACTTAGGGAACCATTTAAAAAAGTTAATTATTTTAATTAGATCATCTCTAGGTGGAATTTCCAGAAACAATTTCTGGGTTTTGGAGAATGCATGTGTCTTAGCCTCTCTACAAAGTTTCAAGGCTAGAGCACATCCAATGCTACAAAAACCAACACTCCCTCTTAGCGAGGAATGTGCTCTAGTGCTGCAACCCACTAGAGCATCACTTTGACTCTGCAAAACCTCCTGCTGCGCTGTTGATGTCGGCTCTACTGCCCACCAACTACTGTGTAACTCTGACATGAGCTGCATCTGTGCTGCTGCTAACCTTGGTAAACTGTTGTGAACTACTGCATCTGCACTACAACCCTCTCTCCATCTTCTATTGTTGCAACTGCAACATTTGCAATGTAAAACATCCAAAATCCTAAACTAACTGTGTTTAGTATGATGCATCTGTCGTCCGAGTTTTGATTGCTACTAGACTCTACGTTGTCACTTAAGCCTCTGTGCTGCTCCTGACTATGTTCTGTGCCAATTGCATTGTTGCCAACTCTGCTTTGCGCTGCTCAGTATTTGACCGCTACTAGCCATTGCATCTGTCACTTTGGCACCTAACTGCACCACCTGACATTGGTCCATCCTGCTACTATTGACTATGGGCTCCTGTAGCAAGGTCTTGATCCAAGAGGTGGACTCCTCAAGGATCTTGCCCACCCTGTAGCTCTCTAAGGCTACAACTCTAGATCACCCCACCTCACCCCTGGAGGCATCTCGGTAATCATGGGAAACTCTTCTTCCAACCTAGAGGGAAGCCTGTCAATATCAGCGGATGCAGCTTGCTGATCCTGCTTCTCCTCCTTGTCCCTCTTTCTGAGAGGACACTGAGTTCTGTAGGCCCATCTCACCACACTTGAAGCACTTGATCTTTGAAACGTCTTTTTTTCCTCCTGCGCCGCTCCTACTGCCCCTTTGATGCAAGGGCCACACTCTCCTCTTCCTTCACGACCTTCGTCCCACTGCTGCTACTGCAATTGATTGTGGCCTTCACCAGATCGCGCCTCATGCTGCAGATCAACCCATACACATTCCCAATTTGGCAGGTGTTCTTTGCCCAAGATGCTTTGGACAAACACTTGCCAATCTTCAAAAACGCTATTTAGCGCTAATCGAACAAACTCTGTAGGTTGGGGCCTTGACCCTACTTAAGCGAGCTGATCTCGGACTTCCTGAAGCCTCTTAAGGAAGGGGTCTATCCTCTCCCCTTTCTGCATCCTCGTGCATCTCAACTTCTCTTCTAAGTACATCTTCCCCTGCTTAGAAGATCCTTCATATAGCGTAGATAAGGCTTCCCACATCTGCCGGGCAGTATATTTGCCGGCTATATGGGATACTACATGATCTCAAACCCCATTGAGAATGGTCCTCTTAGTCTTTGCCATCTCAACCTTGTACTTCTTGAGTGGATCTGCATCAGCAGGTACAACTACCACACTATTGACATACATCTAGAGATCATGCTCATCTAGAAGGCAGGAGATCCTAGCCTTCTAGATCACATAGTTGGAGGCTCCGTCCAACTGATCTTGCTCTCTCAACCCAACTGATGCCATCTCTCTGAAAAAGTTGAACTGCTCCCTCTTCTCTTCGCAGCTACTGCTCAGCTATTCACACTCCCTTATGGAGTGAGAAATCTCGCACACAGCTACTGCTGTTCTGCTAGAAAAATTCGGACTTCTTGGCTAGAAGTGCTGTTCTGCTAGAAAAATTCGGACTGCTTGGCTAGAAGTCTTGTGAGGAAGAAATTCCCTCAGTATGTGCTCTTCTCTCCTTATGATGCTATTATGTCAGCAACTGCTGCAAAATATCTGCGTTCTAGCTAAAGATTTGCTATGCAAGGAAACAACACTGCTCCCTTTTGCCTCTAGAAAGCTTTGATCTGGAGAATCGAATTTCTCTGTCGACTCACTCAGAGAAATCGATCTCACTCAAAAACTTTGACCTCTTTGGCCCAAGGACTGTGTTGCCTTCCGGGGTTTCGAATTGTTGCCTCTGCAGTAATTTCGAACTCCCTCTTCCTTTCGGCTCTGAGCTCTCCTGTTCACGATCTGTGCTCTGATACCATGTGAAAAATCGGTTACCCGATTCCTATGGCAACAAACTGATAATATTTCACCTACTTGTTAAATTACTTGAACAAGTTACTTGCTGTTTTCTACGGCAAATACTGAAATACATGCATTGCAGCCTACACAAAATAAAATACTGTGGAAACTAAATACTGCAGTGGAGAGAAATAAACACACACATCAACGCAGTTGTTTTTGGACAATGTCCCCAGAAAAACCCAACTTGGGAAAACTAGTGCAGCAGATGAGGGTTTTAATTATTATGCAGTAGTAAATTTGAGTACAAATTGTTGGATGCCCAAACTGGCTATCCAATACAAAGAAATACTGGCCAAAAGTTAGTGAAAAAAATCTCCCACTGATCCGGGAGATTTGACACTGATCACAGGCTTGCTGACTGGCCCCACGTTGCCTTTGCGCAACTTATGCGTCAACCCTATGCAGATCTGCGTCACACTGGCTGGGCTTTGCGTCAATCCCTCCGCTGACCTCTTGTTGTCTAGAAATTCGACCTCCTGGCCCTCCGGTCTCACACCTTGACTTCTGGCACTAAATCTTGTCTCTCCCAGTTGGAATCTGAACTCCCTCTAAAGCTCTGCGCTGCCTCTGCGTGGCACTGTGCTGCCTCACTAAACTGCTCTCTACCTTCTCTGCCTTGCACCCCATGGATCTGGAAAACTTCCTCTAGTCTACTATCCCTGCCCCTCTCTCACTGTTTCGACTGTACTAAATCACTTCTGGCAACTCACAGCTGCTACTCAGGAAATAGATTCTCTAGCAAAATTGAACTGCTCAAGTGTCTTTCTCCAACCACATCGAACTCCTTATAATCTCTCGTTGGAGCTCCAACGACTAGGATTAAAACATAATTGATGGCTAAGATTAACTTGGAGTTGATCCTTATCTTTTTCTAGAAGATTCACACTTGATTTAATTAATACCTTTTAATTAACCAGATTTCCTAAGTTTAGACATAGGGAACCATTTAAAAAAATTAATTATTTTAATTAGATCATCTCTAGGTGGAATTTCCAGAAACGACTTCTGGGTTTTGGAGAAGGCATGTACCTTAGCCTCTCTGCAAAGTTTCAAAGCTAGAAGACATCCGATGCTACAAAAATCAACACCAACAACAGGCTATGGGCGGTAGTCTCTATGGAAATGTGAAGGCAAAGGACAAGTTGGCAACCAACAAGTTCGGGAGACACAATTGAGTGGTCTAGCTACTTGGTTAAATTTAGCAAGACTTAAGGATTAGATTTGATTTGAATGTGAGACCAGTGTCTTATGGAGTCAACTCTTTGCTTATTACCAATTATATGCTAAGTAACTAGATGGACAATTGCTGCTTAAATGCTTCACTGACCTAAATGAAGTGCAAATCCTATCAACTAGGTGAAAATGAAAAATCTTGGTTAATTTTAGTTTTATATCTATTCTTAGTAAGACCTTCCTCTTAACTGTTTTGGAACCAGTCTTTAGAGTAGGTTGTGGGATGGAAGCCAATGGGAAGCAAGAAAAGGCTTGATTAACGATACCCCCCTCTGTGTTCCAACCACCCGATGCATTCGGTGCTGCAAAGACTGTGGCTTTGATGACTCCGAGGTCGCCGTGTTAACCACTATAAAAGTGCTGGATCCTTGAAGCTAAATTGAGAAAGGGTGGTCCTAAATGTCTATCAACCAAGCTTATGCTTGGAGGAACGATATTGATGCAACTAGACTTAGAATGCTTGTGCAAGGATTATAAGTGATTCTTAGGTTAAGATTGCTTAATGTTTAAGTACTTTAGTTATGATCAACTTCTATGACAAGAGTACTTAACAATAAATTGAGAGACAATCTTATCACCAAGAATATGCCAAATTATCAAGTGCCAATATTAAACAATAGATCAATTCAAGGATAAACTTATCTTCCACAAGATGCTTAACTAATGATAGCAATTAGGAACACTTATCCAATTCAACAATAATGACAATTACTTGCGACAATTTAAAATCTTCCAAGGTAAATACCAATGATGATCTTATATCAATATCAAGAGATGCTCACTTAGAATGATTTACCACCACGAATATTTCACAACCAATTAATTCTCAAGATGCCAATGTTTAAGATACACGATAAAATTATCAAAGCTTCTTAAGATATGCTAATAAGCCAAGGATAGCAATAGACCAATGATGACAAAGGGAGAACAAGACTATGTGTTTACTTTAGAGCAGTTATCCAATGATTCCTAATGTCCAATTAGATACGTAACACAATAATGCCAATTAGATCCCAAAAGACCATTCAACAAAATTAGAAGATTAGAGCTTAGATTTGTAAGCGTTTTATGAGTGATTTTAGTGCAAAGTTAATGGTCTTAGAGCTAATACAAGACAAGCAAATGTTAGATTTCAACATTTAAGCAACCCTCTTCACAACAACATAATAAAACAAATCCTTTCCGCAATGAACTTATTAGAGCACGAAATAATTAAAACCACTTGTAGTTCACTGTTAAGATAGATCTAGGACAGCAGTAAACAAAATCACTTTCGCTCCAAAATGACAAGCATACATGAACCAAATGTGAGCAATGAGACGCCCAATGACCTTCCAAGTGAAAATATAAGCTAACCAACTTTCTTATGATGTATTTTTTCAGTGTTAAATCAGATTTCAATACACTTATGACAACAATAAGAAAATTGTGAAAATAGTGAGCCACCAATATGAGAATATTATGCCAAAATGGGCCAAACAATTGCCAAATCCAAAACGAGTTTATCAAACTGAAATTTTAGATTCTTTAGCCCTTTATGAGATTATTATCAGATCTGATCACACTTGTTATGCAGAGATATTCAATCAACAAATTAGTTAGAACTATGCCCAAGAAACAATTCCAAATTCTCAAAATGACTAGTAGAATTATACCATGAATTTCTTAGTGCATTTAGGCAACTTATATGTGATTTTTAGAGCATTTAAATTTAGTCACTATTATGAATGTATTCAGAGAGCTGTAGCAAACAATGAGAGAGAATAGGGTTTAGAGATCAAACCCTTGGCCTCTAGGCCTAGAAGAACTTTGCCATACTTGCCCAAAATTTTCCAAAGGTTGGTACCCCTGCAAGAGTCAAAATTTATGCCAAATACTCCTGCAAAACCCACCAATATTCTGTCCAGAAATTGAATGACCAACCAGAAGATGGATTAGGGCAAGTTAAGGCTAGGAAGAGGGCCAAAAGAGAAGGGAAAAAGCCTAAATAGGGTTGCGGCTAGGGTCTAGAGGCCTAATATGCCTAACGACAAGCCAAATAAGGCTGTCGTCGAGCTAAAGAGGGGTTGAAAGGCCCTAAACGGGTTTCAACCTAGGGTTTTGAGGCCCTAAAGGCCTACGACACCCTAAAGGGAACCTCTAAGAGGTTGTCGTAAGCTCAAAAGGGTTGCGACCTAAGGAACTGAGGGCAAAGGAGGAGGGATGAAGGCTCTAGGCCTCACGGGCAGGCCTAAGAAGGCCGAAAAATACCACGATAAGGGGAAAAGGGGCAGGCTGAGGCCTCTAGGAGCCTAAGGCTAGAAAAAAGCTGATGCTGAGGGCTTAGAGGCTGGATGGCTGGCATGGAGGAGAAAGTCACGCCTAGGAGGCCTAAAAAATTGAAACCCTTGTTCAAAAAATTATTTTGCTTCAAATCTTCAATTTCTACAAAATTTCTTTAGTGGCTGGCCTTGCAAAAAATTTGTAGAGGCTAGATCTTACCCTCAAAGGCCTAGATATAGCTCTAATCCAACTCTCTTCTTTTGATATCACTTGCACAAATAAATGTACAATAACCCAAAACACCAATATATATAAAAAATTCAAAATCTCAAAACCCCAACTGCAAAAAAAGGGTTCGAAAATACAATAATTTACAAGTATACTATACAAATTATCTTTACAAAATATACAAGTGTATAATGCCTAGAGAAATTTTAAGAAATAATTTGTTTGTAGATTTTGAAAATGGCTATTGTATTTCAAAAAATAAATACCAAACCATAGCGTTAACGAAGTTAGAAAACCATTTAAAATATTCAGGATCCAAACATAGTCAGCATGTGCCCATAGTTTGTGAACTTGGAGCCCAAGGGTTAGGGAACCTGCAAACACAATAATTTTTCAAGAATAAACCGTTAGAACAACAATGAATCAGATCACCTACGGTAAACTCAAAACTTATCAATAGAATGTTCCTATCATCTATAATGAATTAAAGATTTGATAAAATTTTAAAGCACAATATAGGAATGCTCGTACCCAACGCATACCACAAATCAGTAGAACAAAGACAACATGAACTGCACCCTAAAGTCTTTTATTTTGATTATCAAAAAGTTCCTAGCGGGACAATAACTTTACATCAACTTTTACAAAGTTACACTAGTGAAATTTCAGATGGCTTTAGACACAAATGACCTCTAATTTATAGATAAATCCCCCAAGTGGAAAATAACGGCTAGTTGGCTTGATCCCCATCAAAATAACATCGACGCTTATAAATCTTTGATGATCTTTTAATATCTGTCGTCGAAATAATTTTTTTTGAGGAATTTTCGAATTTCTCATTAAACCCATTTTTTATTAGCTAAGACTCAAAAAATTGACTTTGACTTAACCACCAAGGTTCAAGGGTACAATTTTTTTTGAAATTTCCAATATTCCCTTGGTGGGGGACCTCCAAAAATTAATTTCATTGAGACCCACGAATTTTTCCATTTGGAGAATTTAATTTCTCTAGTGTTTTAATTTTTGACTCTAATTAATTAATTTTCTAGCTTAGGATTAATTTTGTTTTTGCCAGAAAAATTAATTAATTGACACTTGAGGGGATTAATTACTTTTCCACCCTCAAATATTTTAGCCACAGTGTTTATGTATGAGGGACCATGCACTAAAATATATATATTTGTTTTACATGAGATTTTACAAAATTCAACCCCAAAGGGGGAATACCCGTTTGTTATAGGCCCTCAAATAATTTACCCAATTCTGTGACACAATATATTCTAGTAGACCAAGTGACTTGTAATAAAGAATTTAGCGAATTAGCTTAAACTATTCCCAAATCACTTTTACAGAAGACTCGACTAAAACACTAGGGCTCACCAAAGGCTTTAACAATAAATGCTGCCTTAGCTTTGGGGTGAGGCTGGAGGGAAAATGTTGAAAAATGTACAACAAGAAATGCTAAAAATAGAAGTGCTAAAACTAGCATTGCTAAAAATAGCAGTTTGGCCAATGATCATTTTGGCCACCTTGGGTGAGAGGTGAAATTGCTAAAAATAACATCTCCTAAAAATAACATTTCTGGGTCCCTTCCTAATTGTAGCAGTCCCTGGTCTATCTATAGGAAGTAAATTCGATTTTGGTCTTACCAGCAGTTTGGAATATTAATTAATTAATTCTCCATGAGTTAATTAGTTAAGGAAAAGCAAACTTGAAGTCTTTGTGAGAACATGCAATTATTTCTCCACTGATTGGGGAATGTGTCATTGATTTGCTCCAATTAAGGATGAGTTCTCTATTGAGAGGATCAGTTGACTTAGTTTAACTTAGTGAAGTTCAATTAGATTAATTTAACAAGTTGCTGAATTAATGAGATATAGTTTGTTGATGCTTGCATGCATGTGACAACTATTATTTCAAATAACTGAGTATTTTCTCATGGATAACTGATGCATGTCAGTTTTGTCAGAGACCCAGTTGAGATCAGATGTGGGACAATGTACTATCAGATGCTTGGATATTCCTTGTGAATATTCCTTGCATGCAGGAGGAATCTTTGTCCTCAAGTATTGCGTAGTTGAACATGAGGTTGACAGTAGATATGATTAGGCCAATTTACATGTGTTTTGTAATTGGACCCCAACCAAAACTGCGCAAGGAAATAGGAGCTTGGAGGACTTGTGTAGCCTATATATTCAGGCCTAGGTCGTCCATGAGCTACATCATTAGAGTACAGAGAGAGCAGGATAGCTTTTGAGCTGATTCTTTTTGTACGTTGTTGAGGATTTCCACTTGATTGATAATACAGAGATGGGGTTTTAGGCTGGTGCTTTCCCCAGGTTATTTCTTCTGTGTTATGTGTGATTGATTCTTTCTTATCAGTTATATGTGTTCATGCTTGATGTTGCTCATGGTTGATTAGCTTCTGCTAAGTTTATGGTAGATGTAGATCTAGTATTATGCTTTAGTACATTGCATATATCAGTTGGATCTGCAGGTGAAATTTCTACATGATATCAGTGAGCTAGCTGATTTGTAGAGAAATTTCTACAGAAAAACTCTGCTGATCATCCATGTTTAGAAACACAGATAGATCAATGAGACGAAAAGCCTCCTAGGACGAAATTGATTGTCAAAATAATAAATGTACCGAGGTTGTTACATACACACACAGTCTTGTTAGCGTTATTTATATTACAAATTAGCAGAATGGGTTTACAATGACTCAAAAGCTGATGGTTGATGATCTTGATCCTTTGAAAAATTTGGTACAACTGCTTCCTTGGAACTTTGATAAAATATGTGCAACATTTGGCTCCATATGGGGACACATTGCTTCTATGAAGTAACGTGAGAATCCCAAAATCCTGTATCCAAGCAAACAAAATTCCATCAAATAGATATCCATTCAAAATTGAAATCATCATGCATACATAAAAAATTCGCTAGAATAGAAAAAGTCTACTTTAACAAACTGGAAATATAAAGAACATAGAACCTAAATGCATGAAATAAAACTAGCTAACGATGTAAATGAAAAGTAGTAGGGTTAGAGAAACTATACAAAGGATGCCCCATGGAATCATATGTCATTGGTGTGGTACAATCTGGAACATTTGCTTGCTGATAGGTAGATCAATAGGCTACTTATCAGATGTCCCTTGTTGAAACTTGACCCTCTTTGGTCGGTGTAACTGTTCCTCACTGTGTTGCATATCTCTATTAAATTGAAACCTGCTTCTCTTTCTACGCGGAAAATATGATGTGAGATGAGAAAAGTGATAGACCAGCTAGATGAACTCTGTCTCATAATGCGGTGGATGATCCTATGGTATAACCTCTTCACCATTTTCCAGCCTCTTTGGAAACTTGACATGATACCTTCTTTCTACTTCCCTGTATAACCTGACCATACCACCTGTTGCTGCGGGAATAGTGGCATAAGATAAATCCATCTGAATAGATCCACCTAAGTCAACTGCAAACTTTCTGGACAAGAGCATTCCCCACACATTTGGCACATCAATAATTGCTATGTCCATGGTGATGATTTTATATGGATAATCTGCCAATGAAACTTGTAAATATTTAACTACACCAAGGACTTCAATCCTTTTCGAATCCATAGAACAAATGTTATGATAAGGTATTGAGATTGTAAGATTTAGCTGATCCATAACCTTTTTAGTCATAACATTTGTTGAGGCACCAGAGTCAAGCATGCAATTATGAAGTAAGCAGTCATTGACATCCAAGGTCAGGAAAAAGGTCTGATGATCCTCATTAGTCATGTAGTAGTTTAAATCTTTTAACTTGATTTCTTCATCTTTAGGTTGTGTGTCAATCCTTTCTTGTTGAGCCATGCCTAATGCTTTGAAGAATGAAGCTCTTTGTGATGGGATCTTCAAAAGCTCTATAACTGGGACTGACATCTAAATACTATTAATCCACGTGGCCCAATCCACCTTTAATCCTGAATTATGTCTTTCAGAAGCAACCTGTTTATTCTTACTCTTCTCTTTACCCTTCCTTTGATAAGTGTAACCCTTATTTCTAGCAATTTCCAAATTTTTTTCTTGTGATGGTTTCTCACTGTATGCTTGTTGATGGGGTCCTACTCGTCACTAAAGTTATTAATGGCAAAGGATGAGGAAATCATGTTTGCACAATGACTTTCCTGGGAAGAATCTTGACTCACATTATTTATTTGTTGATTTATGCCGCCTTCTAAGATTTTTCTAGCAGAGGCACATGCACTTTCTTCATGGAAACTTTCACAAGGTCTGCAGAAAGGGATAGGATCATCAACAACATTAGCAGATTCAAGAGGAGTAGGAGGCCTTTGATCATTTGAAGGGTTCCTTCTTGGCCATGGATTATTGTTTCCCCTGTTGTTATTGTTATTTATGCGCTGCATATTTTGTATTTGACTTCTTTCCATCTAAATTAGCTTATTTTGCATATCACTTATCATTCTAGCATGCTCAATTTTCATTTACTTAATTATTCGAGTTAATTCTTTAATCGAATCATGTTCTTCTTCCTTAATTTCTTTCCCTTTAGACTTGACTGGACCTCTTTCAAAACCTGGGATCTCTGACTTACTTGAAGCTTTCTTATCATTTTCTAATTCTTCAGCTTGTACTCTGGGCAATGGCTAAAGTAACAGGCTTGGCATGTCTAATCTCATATTGAGTATCAACATTGAAGGCTTCAAGATACTGTTCTAACGCTCTCTTGTTAGGAGGCTTGTAGTCTTGAGTCATATCCTTTAGAACATTAAATATTTGATTAAATTTCTTCACTGTTTCATTTTCCCTCTTCTTAATAGTATTAAACTCTTTGACCAAGTATTTTCCTTCTCTTTTATCCCCAAATTTATCCTTGACTGCATCAGTGAGGGGTCTTAAAGAATCAAAAGCATTATTTGCTTTGTCATGAAACCAGTCAAGTGCATTATTTTCTATTGAAAGAACAAACAATGTCATTCTAACATCCTCATGGTTGTAAGTAGCGGCATGAGCATATCTCTGAACAAAAGCTTTGAACTTCGTTAGATGAGATTTGGCATTGATGGCATTATTTCCTTGAAAGATCAAAAACTTGTTCATGGTAGAATCATCTGGAAGATTGTGAGGATATCCTTGGATGTTGGTAAAGTTACAAGGCCTGTAATAATCAACCATGAAGTGTTGATTTATGGGATTAATGAAAAGCAATTGGAGATCAGGGAGGGCTTCCTGTCTGAGAAATATTAAATGCTCTCTAGAATGTAATTTGTTTAACCAGGCTCTTAGAACCTTTTCAAGATCGGGAGTGGGGTTAACCAAGCTACTAGGATTCCTTCTAGAATAAGCTCTTGTGAATGGATGAATAAGTGGAGTTGCCACCCAAACAGGAAACCAATCGAAATGTCTAGGTGCTAAAGGTGTGGATAGAAAAGATGAAATGATTAGTGAGAGGAAAAAAGACAAGTTGATGAAAAGATGAAGAATGATGAAAGAAAAGTGCTAGAAAATGTTGTGGAGTTGTCGGCTAAAATGAAGGATGAAAGATCACAAAATGATATTGTAAGAAAATCAAAATGAGAAGAAGATAAGAAAGAATGTTGTTGAAGCACCTAGAACAAGATGGTCCCCGACAACGATGCCAAAAAATGTTGCCGCTCAAATTGTACAGGCACTATGACAACGACTCAGGTCGGAGGCTGTCACCTTGATTCCCGACCTCCCTGTTCTAGCTGTTTTCCAACAACAGGCTATGGGGGTTAGTTCCTATGGAAATGTGAAGGCGAAGGACAAGCTGGCAACCAACAAGTTCGGGAGACACGATTGAGTGGCCTAGCTACTTGGTTAAACTAAACAAGACTTAAGGATTAGATTTGATTTGAATGTGAGACCAGTGCCTTATGGAGTCAACTTCTTGCTTATTGTTGAAATTTCTAAGTATTACACGTTAGAAATTTTATCTGTATTCTCCGATTTGTTTCGCCTACTTGTTTAATTACTAACAGGTTATTTAACCAAATAAATACTGAAATAAAAACAATACAGTCTCAACCATCTACAGATCAACAACTGAAAAATAAACAAACACACAAGTGACACTGTTATTTTTGGACAATCGTCCCTGGAAAAACCCAACTTTGGAAAATCGGTGCAACAATTATGAGGGTTATATTATTATGTAGTCTTTTTGAGTACAATTGGGTGCCAAACTGGCTCACCCAAAAAAAAAATTAATTCGGTAGTAACACCTCTGTATTCGGAAGCAGATATTTAGAAAGTTTGCCCCACGAAACCCTCTCCAGCACAATCTGAAGCTCAACATCAACCCTCTTGGCCTTTGCATCAGCCTGAAACCCTCTGCATTAGCACTCTGAGGCGCTGTGCAACCTCTTCGGCCCTCTATGTCACTCCTGCAGCCTTTGCGTGGATGACACAGGCCCTTCTGGCCTCTACGCAGTCTCTTCTGCCTCTGCATAGCTCCCTTTGGCTCAGCGTCTGCCTCTCTGCCTCTATGTTGGACTTCCGACACTATCTCTGCCTCTTTGCCTCTTACTCACTGCCCCTCGCTGCAATTTTCATCACTGATTCAATTTCTCTTAGCAAACCCTGCTCTAGAAAATCGAATCAATGATCACTTTGGTGTGTTCTCCAACTGACCCTCAAGCCTCCTCTTATGCTTTTCCTGTTGGTCCTTCAACGACCGAGATTACATCTCTAATCAATGACTAAGATTATATTTGGCTTGATCCATGTCATTTAGAACCTTCTAACCCAATTTTATATTAATACCCATTAATATTTTATTTTTCCTAAGTTTAAACTTAGGAACTCCATTAAAAATATTAATTATTTTAATATCTCCTTAAACAAGTAGAATCTACCCAAACCATTTTTGGGTCTTGGAGATCTCATGTGCTTTAGCCTCTCCACCAATTTTCATGGCTAGAGCACATCCGATGCTAGCCCAAATCAACACTCCCTCTTAGTGAGGATTGTGCTCTAGTAATAGTCCACATTGAGCATCACCCTGATTATACGACACTTGTACCTATGTTGATGCTAGGCCTCCCCGCCCAACATCCTCTGCACTGTTGCATCATGTACTACTGCCCATGGCTCTGCCACTACCACTGCTGCATCCGTACGATAGCTCCCTCTGCATCCGTGCTGCTGTTGGTCCTTTCTCCCAACACTGCATCCGCACTGCAACCCCCTCTCATCACACTGCATCGTGCTACTGCATTGTAACTCAGTTACGGAGAAGTAACTGATCCACCCAACTATTGACATCCTTGTCAGGCTAGAAACGCTCTCGATGTTGAAGCTCTCTCTGCCGCTATCATGTGCAACAACTCCTTGCCTCTCGCATTGCTGGAAACCTCTCTGTGCCATCCTGCACTGCTGCAACCTCCTATGTGCCTCTCGCACTGCTGCAGCCCTCTCTGCGCTGCCCAGGACTACTACACTTCTAGCACCCTCTGCCGCTTCATCCACATCCGTTTCTACTAACGTCCACCATCCTGCTACTCTCACTTCGGGGCTCCCGTATCTAGGTATAATCCAAGAGTTTGGGTACCTCAAGGATCCTGCCCCTCATCGCCTATAGTCTTCCTGAATACAGCTCGATGTCTCCCCACCTCTTCTCTAGAGGTACATGAGCACTCATGGCGCAATCGTCATCCTCCTCTACCTCCTTCTCTGCCTTCGCTGGCGTTGCCTCGGAGTCAGACGTCTCTCCCTTATTCTTCTTCCTTGGAAATTGGTTCAAATAATGCCCTAATTCCCCATAGTTGTAGCACTTTATCTTGGAGAGGTCCTTTTTCTTCCTCTTCTCCTGCTTCCCCGCAGATGCCAGAGTTGCATCCTCTTCCTCCTCTTTCTTGACCTGGACTCCTTTGCTGCTACTTTCCATCTTGGTCAGTCGTCTGATCTTTTCTTGGCGAGGAGCTACGCACAATTCTTCCCAATCTGAAAGATTCGCTTTGCCCGAAAAACTCTGGACGAATGTCTCCCACTCCTCGAAGACTGCGATTAGAGTAGTCCTCACCATCAACTCCTGATCCGATGTGGCCCCTATGGAAGTTAGTTGGTCCCAGATTTCCTTCAACCTGCCAAAGAAGTGATCTATCTGCTTCCCCTTTTGCATCTAGTATGACCGCAGCTGATTCTCAAGTAGCATCTTCCTCTGCATGGAAATGTGCTGATACAATGTCTTTAAGGTGTCCCACATTTCCTTTGCCGTCTCCTTCTCGGCAATATGTTGGACCACATGATCCTTGACCCCATCAAGGATTATGCATTTTGCCTTGGCCATCGCTTCCTCATACTTTTCATTGTCAGCTGGGTCAACTAGGATAGCCAGGGTTCTCAAGGCGAAGGCCTTGATGCGATGTCTATCTAGAATGGACAGGATTCTGGCCTTCCAGACGACAAAGTTGGACACCTCGTCCAGCCTGTCTTGATCCCTCAGTCCATTCATGGCCATCTCTTTGCTCTACCTTTCGACTCCTCCAAGTCTCTACTTCCCTCTAGAAATTCTCTCTTTGACTCCCTTTGAGTCTCTACTTCCCGCCTGGAAGTTCTCTTCTAGACTCCCTCTGAGTCTCGATTTCTCTCATGGATTTCCGGTTGCCAACTATTGAATCACACCTCTCTGATCTGCTATGCACCTACAACACTGATCAGGATTTCTTGGTTAGAAATCCGCCTAGGTAGCAACTCCCTCTACCTTGGTTTTGCCCCATTAGGTACTGTTCTGTCTCGGTAGCAACAACATGCCACTAGCTTCACTCCCTGCAATCTGCCCACAGCTTTGTATGCCCCAACAACTGAAGGACTGAGCTTCTAGGCTCTGCGCAAACCCGACAATGGCTGAATTGCTCCACTAGCCAACTGCATCAACCCTCTTGGTCTCTGCGTGGCTCTTTGTGAGCCCCTTCTGCCCTCCTCAGCCTCTGTGCTGGCCTCTCTTTGGCCCGAACTGATGACGCAGTTTCTTTGCGTCAACCCTTCTCCGCTGCTTTCTGCTAGGAACAACTTCAAGTCACTCGGGACAACTGTTTCCGCTGCAAATGCTCTGATTCGGCTGGTGCCTTCAACTCTCCTGTGATCTCCAACGCTCTGAAACCATGTTGAAATTTCTAAGTATTACCTGTTAGAAATTTTATCTGTATTCTCTGGTTTATTTCACCCACTTGTTCAATTACTAACAAGTTATTTAACCATATAAATACTAAAATAAACACAATACAGTCTCAAACATCTACAGATCAACAACTGGAAGAATGAACAAACACAAGTGACACCATTATTTTTGGACAATCGTCCTTGGAAAAACCCAACCTGAGAAACCTGTGCAGCAATTCTGAGGGTTATATTATTATGCAGTCTTTCTGAGTATAACTAGGTGCCAAACTTGCTCACCCGACAGAAAATAATTCGGCAATAATACCTCTTTATTCGGAAGCAGATATTCAAAAATTCTGCTCCACGAAACCCTCTCCAACACAATCTAAAGCTCAATGTCAGTGCTCTTGGCCTCTGCGGCAGCCCAAAACCCTCTACGTTAGCCCTCTGAAGCACTGCGTAGCCTCGACGGCCCTCTGCGTCACTCCTACAACGTCTGCGTGGATGACACAGGCCCTTCTGGCCTTTGCACAGTCTCTTCTGTCTTTGCGTGGCTCCCTCTGGCTCAGTGTCTGCCTCTCTGCCTTTCCGCTGGACTTCTGACACTATCTTTGCCTCTCTGCCTCCTGTTGTCGCACAACATGTCTAGGCAGGTAGATTTGCTGTTCCTGTGCATAAATCTATAAAAAAATAAATATTTTTTTGACTAGGTTTTTGGGGTTTTCATTTATTTTTGTATATCCAAGTTCTAGGTGTTTGTGTTTTCAAGTACAGGTTGCAAATCTGAAGGTGAAATTTGATTTTGAAGCCAGATCTAGGTCCTGGAGGGTAAGATCTAGCCTCAAAACCAGCTTTTTGCAAGGGCATTGTTTTTGCAGTCCAAGGGTTTTCAAATATTTTAAATCTGGGAATAATCTTGCGAGGGTTTCATTGACAAATCTGAGGGATACTGTCTAGATTTGTTGTAGTCCAAGGATTTAATTTTTTTTTTTTATTCTAGCTCTGGAAAAATTCCATAGGGGTTTTACATTTGAAGGGTTTCATATTTGTTCTAAAAAATTCTGAAGAAAATTTCAAACAAAAATTTTTGGGAAACTTCTGGGTATTTTGGTTATTGCCTGGGGATTTTCAAGCAAATTTATTTTCAATATTTTTAGGGTTTTTCTGCCTTGGTTTTTATTTTTTCCCTTGCTGCCCGAAATTGTCCCCATCCATCTACCTGCTCCATCTAACCCTCATATCCGCATCCTTTTCACGCTGCCTGCTCATCGTTTTCACGCTGCCTGCTCCATCTTTCTTCACGTAGCTCCATTCCCTCATTCATCTACATCGCTTCTCTTTCCCTAGCCCCGAGCATTCCTCGTCAATCCATAGCATATCATCCAGCTCTGTAGCAGCGTCCTCTTCGCTTGACCTTTTCTCCCTTCATCCGTTGCCATCCAGGCTGTTCATTGCCATACCTCCTCATCAATCCGCAGCTACCTTACGCTGCCATCCGCAGCCTTCTGATCACCCTCCTAGCCGTCACATCTTCCTTTCGCTGCCTTTCTTCCTCATCCGGAACCCTTCTTTCTTCCGCAGACCTGTTCTCTTCCACGATTCTGCCATCACCTACACACACTGTAAAACAATAAAATTCGATTTTTTTTGTTATTTTATGTATGGTTTAGGGTTAGTCCATTTGCTTTTTTTTTTTTTTTAGTTTTATTTGTTTCCATTTCAAAGTTAGTTAATTAAAAAAGAAAATTAAAAAAAAGGATAAAAAACAAAAAAATCGATTTTGTTCTTTTTATTTTTCTTTTTCGATTTCATTTGAGATTGTTTTACTTTTTATGATTTTAAATTATTAAAATCTAAAAAATAAAAAAAATTAAAGACATAAAAAAAGGATTAGTTTTTTTGTTTTTGATATAATTTGTTTCATTTTATATTGTTTTAATTTAGATTTAGATTATTTTTTATTTATTTATTTATTTTTTTTTAATCTTAAAAAAAATATAATATTTAAAAGCCTAAAAAGTTTATTCTATGTGGCTAGGATATAGATCGAAATTAATTTTCATACTTAAAGATTTTTAAATTTTTTATGTGGCCTTCGACCCATTAAAATTTTAAAAGATTGTTTTGTCAGTTCACTTTGTTTTGGTCACATTTAAAAAAAAAGATTTTGATTAAACATCTACCACATTAAGTCTTGCTTAACATATTGAGAAACGTTCTCCTAAGGACTAATCAAATCTATCAAGGATAAAATCTAAAGGTGAACTTTTGTGGTATTAGTATTTTCATTTCTCTATAGTTAAAATGTGCTTAAATTTTTATATTGAAAGGTTAACTATAGGAGTTTTTTCTTAGATTTGGGTCATTAAGATAACTTTTAAATCTACGATCGAAATTGGTTAGCATCTAAATTTCATGGTTGTTTAAAGTATTTGGATCTCTAGAAATTTAATTGCTAGAACATTGTGCATCTATTGAAATTGATCATCATTTGCTTGAATTATTTAATGCTCGTTACATGTTAGACATTTCGTGAATATTTTCAAGCGATTGTTAAAGAAATCGGTCGTGGAATTATAATAGATTGCATATCTCTATTTCCTAAGCTGAATAGTTTTGAAAATCTGTTGACAACAATAATTAATTGCCAAGTTTTGTTCTCTTTGGGCTAAAATTGTATCAAGAAGATTTGAAATAAGCTGGTGTTTTAATTGTAATATCTTCAAGAGTTTATCTTTTAAGTCTTCATCTAATAAAACGAACATTTGATTTGGGTAATTGAAGACTTTTGCGACGTAAGCGTTTTCCCATCCTCTAGTCTAACTTAATCTCATCTTTCGGTGCATTTGCATATAAGTTAGCTTTGCATAGATAAAATTTACTTCCAAGCATAAACTTGGTCGATAGACAGATAGATATCCATCTGTCTTTTATTGAGAAGCCTGTTTTAATAGTACTTAAAATGGTGACCTTGCAGTGGTGAGAGCCACAGCTCTCTGCAGCACCAAAGGCACCGGGTATGTTAGAAGTTCAGGAGAGGTATTGTTAATCACACCTTAGTGTGCTTCTCCTTATCTTCTCTCTGCCAATTACTACGAAATCAGGCTCAACACAGGAAGGATTGAAGGATTTACAATTTAAATAGGCATTAAACTAAAATTAACCAAAATTTCTGCATCTCACATTAAGTTTTAGGATCTGCATTTCATATAAGATAGTCATTCATCTAAGCAGTAGTTGCTAATCGATTACTTGGTCTTCATTCTCCTAGCAAGATCGTTGACTCCGTAAGGCATTGGTATTAATCGTTTAAAATCTAATCAAATCCTAAGTCTTGCTAAATCTTAATCAAGTACTTGATCGCCTTGCTGTGTCTCCTGAACTGGTTGGTTCCCAACTAGTTCCTCTTCATTCCATTTTTTCCATAGGGTCTACCCCCCTTAGCCTGCTGTAGGGAGAAAACTTAAATGGAGAGATTGGGGATCAGGGTGATAGCCTTCGATCTGAGCGTTGTTGCGGTGCCTAGACATTCTGTGCGACAACACCTTCTCCTCACTGCCCCTCGCTGCAACTCTAATCACTGATTCGATTTCTCTTAGCAAACCCTGCTCTAGAAAATCGAATGACTGATCACTTTGGTGTGTTCTCCAACTGACCCTCAAACCTCCTCTTATACTTTCCCTGTTGGTCCTTCAACGACCGAGATTACATCTCTAATCAACGACTAAGATTAGATTTGGCTTGATCCATGTCATTTAGAACCTTCTAACGCAATTTTATATTAATACTCATTAATATTTTATTTTTCCTAAGTTTAGACTTAGGAACTCCCTTAAAAATATTAATTATTTTAATATATCCTTAACTGGGTAGAATCTGCCCAAACCATTTCTGGGTCTTGGAGATCTCATGTGCTTTAGCCTCTCCACCAATTTTCATGGCTAAAGCATCCGATGCTACCGCAAATCAAAACTTATTACCAGTTATATGCCAAGTAACCGGATAGACAATCGCTGCTTAAATGCTTCACTAACCTAAATGAAGTACAAAGCCTATCAACTAGGTGAAAATGCAAAATCTTGGTTAATTTTAGCTATATGCCTATTCTAAGTAAGACCTCCCTCCTAATTGTTTTGGAACCAACCTTTAGAGTAGGTTGTGGATGGAAGCCAACGGGAAGTAAGCAAAGGCTTGATTAACGATACTTCCCCCTGTGTTCCAACCCCCTGATGCCTCAGGCGTTGTAGAGATTGTGGCTCTGACAATTGGAAAGTCACCGTGTTAACCACTAGAAAAGTGCCGAATCCCTCAAGCTATATTAAAAAAGGGTGGTCCTAAATGTCTATCAACCAAACTTATGCTTGGCGGTATGTTATTGATGCAACTAGACTTGGAATGTTTGTGTAAGGATTATGAGTGATTGTTAGGTTAAGATTGTTTAATGTTTAAGTACTTTAGTTATGATTAACGTCTATTACAAGAGTACTTAACAATAAATGGAGAGGCAATCTTATCACCACGAATGTGCCAAATTATCGAGTGCCAATATTAAACAATAAATCAATCCAGGGATAAACTTATCTTACACAAGATGCTTAACCAATGATAGCAATTTGGAACACTTATCCGATTCAACAATAATGACAATTACTTGCGACAATTTAAAATCTTCCAAACTAAATGCCAAAGATGATCTTATATCAATATGAAGAGATGCTCACTTAGAATGATTTACCACCACAGATATTTCACAACTAATTAATTCTCAAGATGCCATGTTTAAGATAGACGATAAAATTATCAAAGCTTCTTAATATATGCCAATAAGCCAAGGATAACAATAGACCAATGATGACAAAAGGGAGAACAAGACTATGTGTTTAGATCAATTATCCACTGATTCCTAATGTCCAATTAGATGCCTAACACAATAATTCCATTTAGATGCCAAAAGACCATTCAACAAAATTAGAGGATTAAAGCTTAGATGTGTAAGCATTCTATGAGTGATTTTAGTGCAATGTTAATGGTCTTATAGCTAACACAAGACAAGCAGATGTTAGATTTCAATCTTTAAGAAATCCTCTTCACAACAACATAATAAAACAAATCCTTTCCACAATGATCTTATTAGAGCATGAAAGAATGAAAACCACTTGTAGTTCACTGTTAAGATAGATTTAGGACAGTGGTAATCAAAATTACTTTTGCTCCAAAATGACAAGCAGATATGAACCAAATGTGAGCAATGAGACACCCAATGACCTGCCAAGTGAAAATATAAGCTAACCAACTTTCTTATGATGTATTTTTTCAGTGTTATATCAGATTTCAATAGACTTGTGACAGCAGTAAGAAAATTGTGATAATAGTGAGCCACGAATATGAGAATATATGCCAAAATGGGTCAAAAAATTGCCAAATGCCAAAACGAGTTTATCAAACTGAAATTTTAGATTCTTTAGCCCTTTATGAGGTTATTATCAGATCTGATCACACTTGTTTTTTTTTAACCAGAAAGAGTAGTGGATATATATTAATCTGCACCCGTACACGGCCAAAAACCAGGAAAATTACATAAAAGTGCTGAGCCTGCTAAGGGCTTCTGCAATAACATGCTTTTCATCTTTTCCCAGAGTATCTTTTCCCAAAAAACCAAAAAAAATTCCCCTTGCTATTAGCCTATGGCTATGTATTCTGCAGTACTGGTTTAGCAAATATTTACAGGTAAAGTTTGCCATCAAAAACATGCATGAAACAAAGAGAAAGGACATTTTACTCTTTCATTGGCGCTGGACTGTTGAGATCAATTACAGTGTCTTCTTTAACAGTCCTTGGGCTATTCTCTACCATGTTGAGCTTCAGTTGCCCAATTTGTTGTCTTAGAGCGTCTACTTCATCCTCTGGTTGTCGAATGCGCTCATTCTTCTCGATCCGATGCTCCTGCATTTCCAGTGCCTCCTTCTGCCGCTGGTGGATGCATCTTTGCACAATTGCCAGGCCCTCCTTGATTTCCAAATGCTCCTTCTTGCAGCTTTTGCAAGTATGCTTGAGCCTGCCAACCTCCCGTGCCAAACGCCCTCGCGACCCACCTGACCGAGGCCGGCAGCAGCCCTAAGAACCAAACACCAAGCGTTCTTCATCTGAATTGCTAATCATATTCATATTGACTGCAGGGTAACCCGCAGAGATGCTGCGACAACCCACAGAGACACTGTGACAACTCACAAAGATGCCGCGAACTCCCAACCCAATTATGCTCCAATTATGCTTTTTACAGACCAGAATAACTCATGCCGAGTCTCTGAGCTTAGCGACTGTGTTGCCACCATTCCCGACGCCCAACACCTTCCCCCTACTTCCCTCAATACAATTCAACTCCACCGTGCCCAAAACTCTGGCATTGGCACTACGCAGGCTGCCCAGGATCCTCTGCCACAACCACTGGGCCTTAGCATAAAACACCCGAGTAGAGACTGACCAAATACTGAAGCAAAAAATCATGCCGTTACTCAATTTAAAGGAGATGCTGGTCCGAACTCTGATCCATAATTGATTATGGCTACTCATGATGTTGAAATCCCAATGCTCCACAATAATTTCTCTTCTCTTCGATGCATCCATCATCCTATCCCATGCCTTCATCCCTTGCGCAGACTGACCATTTCGGAGCTAAGGGATTAAATGCTTCTCACCCTCTCCCAAATTTCGCATGGTGCCATCACTAAATCGCCAACCACTGCGACTAGTATGAGTAGGTGAAGTCTGAGTTCTCACGCTAAGAAACCTCCCGATTCTAAGTGTAGGATGAACATAATGAAAGCAGCCACGCTGCAACCTTATCCTGATGAAGAAGATGCCATGAGGCACGAGGAAGGGCCAGGAGAAATTTAGGGTGATGGGATAGGGGCCGGGAGATAAGGGATAATGTAGGCTGCAATGTGGCAGCCAGGGTGGCTGAGGAGAAGGATGACGGGGGAGAGAGAGAAGGGCGACGGGGGATAAAGGGAAGGGAGACGGGGGTGATGGGGGGGGAGAAGGGTGGTGGGGGAGGGGATGAGTGGAAAGGAGGAAAGGAACAAGGGGGGAACAGGGGGGATAAATAGGCAAACCAAATTAAACCAAAATGTCTCTTTTTACCGAAATTCTTGATCCTACTATGAGTGTACTCCACGATCAAATTTTTGAAATTCATAACCATGATTAAGGAATGAACATCGTTTCCTTTATACCATTCACCTCACTACTTTCCTCATTCATCCGGCAGGCCAAATTTGCTTGCTTGTCCACTTCTTGATTATTCTCTCTTAGGATGTGGAAAAATGTAACACAATCAAAGAGAGGAATCATGCCTTGGGAGCGCTTTATAATTTGGTTTAGGATCATGTTTTGTGTTGTTGAGTTGTATCTCATGTGCTTTATTATCAACATGGAGTTGCCTAGAATTTGCATTTCCTTGATGCGCTTTTTTTGAGCCAGAGAAAGCCAAAGGAACAACCCATAGGCCTTAGCTTGGTTATTTGTCTTCCTTCCCAGACCCCAAACATATCTGTCTTCTATGATTCCTTCGGGATTAATGAAAATCCTTCCCCTCCTGCCGCCCTAGATCTGCTCACACTTGTTATGCATATATATTCAGTCAACAAATCAGTTAGATCTATGCCCAAGAAACAATGCCTAATTCTCAAAATGACTAATAGAATTATATCATGAATTTCTTAGTGCATTTAGGCAACTTATATATGATTTTTAGAGCATTTAAATTTAAATTTAGTCATTGTTATGAATGTATTCAGAGAGCTATAGCAAACAATGAGAGAGAATAGGGTTTAGAGATCAAACCCTTGGCCTCTAGGCCTAGAAGAACTTTGCCAAACTTGCCTAAAATTTTCTAAATGTTGGAACACCTACAAGAGTCAAAATTTATGCAAATACTCATGCAAAACCCATCAATATTCAGTCTAGACACTGAATGACCAACCAAAAGATGGATTAGGGAAGGCCTGCGGGTAGGGTCTAGAGGTCTAATAGGCCTCACAACAAGTCAAAGAAGGCTGCCGTTGGGCTAAAGAGAGGCTGAAAGGCCCTAGAGGGGTTGTGGCATATGGTTTTGAGGCCCTAATGGCCTACGGTACCATAAAGGGAGCCTCTAAGATGTTGTCGCAAGCCCAAAAATGCTACGACCTAAGGAATCGAGGGTAAAGGAGGGTTGAAGGCCCTATGCCTCATGACTAGGACTAAGAAAGCCGAAAAACACCACGACAAGGGTAAAACGGGCAAGCCGAGGCCTCTAGGAGCTTGCGGCTAGCCTCTAAGGCTAGAAGAAGGTTGCTGCTGAGGGCTTAGAGGCTGGACGGTTGGCCTGGATGAGAAAGCCTAGCCTAGGAGGCCTAAAAAAATTAAAACGCTTGCTCAAAAATTTATTTCGCTTAAGATCTTCAATTTCTACAAAATTTCTTCTATTGCTGGCCTTGCAAAAAATTTCTAGAGGCTAGATCTTACCCTCAAGGGCCTAGATCTAGCTCTAATCCAGCTCTCTTCCTTTGATCTCACCTGCACAAATAAATTTACAATAACCCAAAACCCCCATATATACAAAAATTTCAAAATCTCAAAACCCTGGAAAACCCCAATTGCAAAACAAGGGTTAGAAAATAAAATAATTTACAATTATATTATACAAATTATATTTTCAAAATACACAAGTGTACAATACTTAGAGAAATTTTGAGAAATATTTTTTTTGTAGATTTTGACAATGCCTAGATGTATTTCGAAAAGTAAATGCCAAACCACAACCTTAGCGAAGTTAGAACACCATATAAAATATTCAAGATCCAAATAGTTTGTGAACTTGGAGCCCAAGCGCTGGGGAACCTGCAAACACTATATAATTTCTCAAGGATAAACAGTTAGAACAACAAGAATCGGATTGTTGGAATTTCTAAGTCTAACAGTTAGAAATTCTTCCTATACTATCTGATTTATTTCTTCCTACTTGTTCAGTTACTTAACAAGTTATTTACCATGTAAATACTGAAAATAAATACAAGTACAATATCAACACTTACAGATCATCGACTGAAAGAAACAAGCACACAAGTGACACTGTTATTTTTGGACATGTCCTCAAAGAAACCCAATGCGGGAAAACCGTTGCAGCTATTCAGAGGGTTTTATTATTATGCAGTTTCAGAATACAACCAGGGTGCTAGAAATGGCTCACCTAACAAAAAATGCCCTCGACAGTAGTACCTCTCAGTCGGAGACAGATATTTCGGCTAAATCACCAGATGAACGATCCCACAGCAACAATACAACATCTGTTGCTCTGCGTCACCCTGATAGGGATTGCGTCACCCTATCCAGCTCTCCAGCTCCAATTTGTCCCACGAAAATCTCCCAGCGCTGCCTCTAGGGCTTGCATCAGCCTCTCTGGCCCAGCGTCAGCATATCTGGCCCAGTGTCAACCTCTCGGGGCTCTGCATCAGCCTCTGGAGCCTCCGCGTCTCACATGCTGAACCTCTCTGGCACTGCGCAGCTCCTGGCTGCCTTTGCGTCAACCTCTCCCGACTTTTGCGCTGATCCTCTTGGTACTAACTTTGCCTCTCTGCTATGTATTCACTGCCCCTCAGTTGCAACTCAGATCACTTCACTCAATTTCCTCAGCAAACCATGCCCCACAAAAACGAGTTCTTGATCTCTCTTGGTGTGTTCTCCAATTGACCCTCAAGCCTCCTCTTATACTTTTCTTGTTGGTCCATCAATGGACGAAATTAAATCTCTAATCAACAATGAAGACTAGATTTGGCTTGATCCATGACTTTTGGACCATTCTAACCCAGTTTTATATTAATACCCATTAACATTTTATTTTTCCTAAGTTTAGATTTAGGAACTCCATTAAAAATATTAATTATTTTAATATCTCCCAAACCGGTTAGATTCTTCCCAAATCATTTTTGGGTCTTGGAGATCTCATGTGCTTTAGCCTCTCCACCAATTTTCGTGGCTAGAGCACATCCAATGCTACCCCAAATCAATGCTCCCTCTTAGTGAGGACTGTGCTCTAGTAATACTCCTCACTGAGTATCACCCTGATCATCCAGCATCGGTCCCTGTGCTAATGCTAGGCCTTCCCAACCAACATCCTTTGCACTGCTGCATTTTGTATTGCTACCCATGGCCCTACCACTGCCACTACTGCATCTGTACGACAACTCCCTCTGCATCCATGCTACTGCCCATGGCGCTACCAGTGTCACTGCTGCATCTACTCTGCATCCCATCTCATCATGCTACATTGTGCTGCCCATAGCACTGCCACTGCTAACTGCTGCACTGCAATTCAATTACTGAGAAGTAACTGATCCTCCCAATTTTGACATCTCTATCAGGCTAGAAACATCCTGATGCTGAAGCTCCCTCTGTCGCTGACAAGTGCTTCTTCTACTGACCTCTGTGCTGCTGCAACAACTCCATGCGTCTCGCACTGCTGCCTCACGTTGTCCTGGGACTCCTGCACTGTAGCACTCTCTGTTGCTACATCCGCATCCGTCTCTACCAACATCTGCCAGTCCTGCTACTCCTCTTCGGGGCTTTCGTAGCTTGGTATAATCCAAGAAGTTGGGTACTTCGAGGACCCTGCCCCTCATTGCCTGTAGTCCGTTTGACTACGGCTCGATGTCTCCCCACTTCCTCTCAAGTGGTGCATGAGCACTCATGGCACAGTCATCATTTGTCTCCACTTCTTTCTCCGCATGCGCTGGCGCTGCTTTGGTCTCAGAAGCCTCTCCCTTGCTCTTCTTCCTTGGACACTGGTTCGCATAGTGACCCATTTCCCCACAGTGGAAGCACTTGACCTTGGAGAGGTCTTCTTCTTCCGTTTCTCCTTCTTTTGTTTCTCCTACTTTCCCACAGATGCTAGAACAACATCCTCTTCTTCCTCTTTCTTGATTCTGACCCCCTTACCGCTACTCCCTGCCTTGGTTAGCTGTCTGATCTCTTCTTGATGAAGAGCCGCCCACAGTTCCTCCCAATCCGGAAGGTTCAACCTGCCCAGTAAGCTCTGGCAAATATCTCCGAGTCCTCTAAGACTGCGTTCAGTGCAGTCCTAACCAACATCTCCTCATCCGACGTGGCCCCTATGGAAGTCAGTTGGTCTCGGATCTCTGTCAATTGCTCGAGGAAGATATCTATTTGCTCTCCCCTTTGCATTTGGTACGACCGCAGCTGATTTTCTAGAAGCATCTTCCTCTGCACTGAAGTATGTTGATACAACTTCTTCAGGGCATCCCACATCTCATTTGCCATGCCCTACTCGGTAATGTGTTATCACATGATCCTTAACCTCGTCAAGAATGATGCACTTAGCTTTGGCCATTGCCTCCTCGTACTTCTCATTTTCAGCTAGGTCAATTGGGATCGCTATCGTTTTCAAGGCGAAGTGTTTGATGCGATACCTGTCTAGAATGGACAAGATCCTGACCTTCTAGACTGTTATCACAAAATCATGTACTGATGGCTGCTAATCAGTTAGACTCTATGTAACTATTTCAGACCAGACTCTTGGCTAAGGATTAGCCTCCCTAACCTGAGAGGGCTCTCTCAAAATAAACTATTGATTATGATTAACACTAAGAGGGCTAACTCTTGAAATGAGAACTTAATAAACATGATGGTTGGAAATACAACATAAGATTTCTTCCATTGGGCTCATGGAGTCAAACACCATTTCAGTAAACTATCAACTACTCATTCATGGAAGTCAAGGCATGTAATGTCTAAACACTCAAAACATTTCTCAAATGAACCTCAACTCATAAATATACACAGGAAATCTGAGCAACTAGGTGAATTCAGAGTGATTGTATATCTATAGAGCTGTAAAATATAAAGGATAAGACAAAGCCACATACATCTTGAGCATTTGAACAAAGTATGAATCTTGAGAAGAAAAAGTAGTCTTTTCTATTACTGTAAACAAGTCTTTTACATAAGCCAATATAAACTTTGTTTTTTCATAAACATCCAACCCTCATTACATCAGAGTTTCATCTATATATAGAAA